>JBBWWP010000102.1:0-14035 GCA_039105355.1 Benthosema pterotum | reverse complement strand
GTTAATTAATGTACCAGTAGTGACAGTTAATGTACCAGTAGCAATAGTGTTAATGTACAGTACCAGTTGTAACAGTTACATAGCATAGAGCAGAAAACCACTGAACACATTTTCGTTGTATGTGGCGCCAGAATCTTGGAGTTCCTTCCCACCATTTAAAGTCATGTAAACTGTGTCTCCCTGTTCCAGCTCTAGGATCAGTCCATTAGATACAGATGCCCAACGACCAGAATGACTAAATGGATAGTTATAAATGAGCCGACGACCGTTCTTATACATCCGGACATACGTATATCTTGATGCCTTGTGGTGAGCTGCAGTGAATGTGAACTGATAAAGACCTTTCACATTTGATGTGAAGATGCCTGGGGGGGAAGGGGGGGGGGACAGAGAGAGAGAGAGAGAGAGAGAGAGAGAGAGAGAGAGAGAGAGAGAGAGAGAGAGGAGGAGGAAGAGAAGAGAAAATACACCATCAGTGGAATGTGGAGCAGCAAAGCCGTTCCTGACAGAACTGCACTTTAAACTACCGGACCAGAATTACACACAATCCAAACTCTGTACTTTAAACTACAGGACCAGAACTACACACAGCCCCACTAATAATCTTAGCTAAGTGAATTAACATGGGAATGCCCAAATATGAATTGTGACGCACAGACAGACAGACACATATTTCTGCCTGGTTTACATGGTAAACTCACTCATTTCATCCGCAATAAATCAATCTTAACCAACCGGTCAATTGGTTTGACTAGTTAATATTGTACAAAGTGTTCTATGAAGTTAATTAACATGAATGAATCATAACCAACCTGTAGATGGATTGTAGGCGTTGCCAACGTTGGTGATGACGTTCTTGTAGACCAGAGTAGTGTCAGAACTAACTGAAACATCTCCACCCAACCCAGCAGAGAACGCTACCTTCGGTGGGTCTGTCAACATTATCACATTGTTTATAACATTAATATTAATAAAAAACATATCACGTTTTCTATTGTCATTACTGTTATTTCAATACACCAATCAAATGTATTTAATGTATCGTCTTGCGGTGTAGCAGCTTTACATCCAAATATCAGCTCAGTAGTAAACAGTACTACAGTACTTCATAGTACATTAACATTATAGTATATTATTACATGGCTTGAATGAATGCTCCAATCAGAAGCCAGCGTTCTGGTCATGTGAGCGGTGACATATTACACTATATTCACCGCTCCGCTCTATATTGGACCGCTGCATAATCAAGGTCCCCAAAGTGCAAACAGCTGTCAATCTGCGGTGCGCTTCCGCATTTAGCTCCAGCACGCCATTAGCGGGTCCATTTGGTTAGTTACGTATTTGGTTGTTTACATGCCGTTGCCGTCACCCTCTCAAGGACCACTGGTGGTCCTCGGACCACTGGTTGAAAATCACTGACGTAAGCCATGTAACTGTCTGAAACGAGCGTAACTCATCACTGGCTGCACCCCCCCTTGTGGCCTTGTGGTTAGAGTGTCCGCCTTGGAACTGGGAGGCCGGGGTTCGATTCCCGGTCGGGTCATACCAAAGACTGTAAAAATGGGACCCAATGCCTCCCTGCTTGGCACTCAGCATCAAAGGGATGGATTGGGGGTCAAATCAACTAATGATTCCCGAGCGCGGCGCACGCTGCAGCTCACCGCTCCAAGAGATGGGTCAAAAGCGGAGAACTAATTTCACTGCGGTAACGTGAGTGACTAATCTGACGACTTTGACTTTGACCCACACACACACACACACACACACACACACACACACACACACACACACACACACACACACACACTCACACACTCACCCATTACAGTGTACAGTACATCAATTGGTGTTCATATATTCACAACGGGTAAGGTCCTAGTACAGTATAATAAATGTACTCACTCTTCAGGTCCTGTATTTGGTCATCAGTAGAATTCAGGCGTGTTTCTACGACAAGTAGCTGAGCAGCATGATCTGAAATCAACACAAGATTGACAGTGAATTACTGAGAATAGTCATTACATATTAGGGGTGTGCTGAAATATCGTTATCGTGATAATATCATATACTTCCTCCCGCAATATATATCGTATATTCCTCAGCAAATATTGTGATATTTGATGATCCGATATTTGATGATCCGGGAGGAAAAACGGGTCACAGAACTAAAATGTTAAATGACTCCTATAGCTGCTTCATTCCCAAGAAAACAAAACACAAGATAAAAACAAAATAGCCCAGTATGAGAATCAGTTGAGACAGATACAAGAGAAGATAAAATAACTGAGGATATACATTAGTAAGTTCTGATTTTTACCTTTTAGTTTTTTATTCATTCATTTATTGTTTTTAGTTTTTGTTTTTCAGCTGCAGTTACAGTATCATGATATATCGTTGATGAATTTCATGCAATATATTGATATATCGCAAATATCGCAATATATCAAATATCATGATATATTCATTATCGAAGGCCTAATATCGGCACCTATATCGTATCGTGAGGGACCAATATCGTCCCAGCCCTATTACATATTCATCAGTACATGCAGTTTAATGTGCTTGTATTTCCCATGTGTGGATTTAACTGAAATGTTTTTTCTTCTGGTGGGGGGCTTGTATTTTCAGATAGGGGGTATACAGATGATTTTGGGAGTCCACCTACTACTAACTGACCACTAACTAACATGCAGGTTTACAGAAAACTGTCTGGATTAAGAAGACATTTGTGGAATCAGTTCTCAGGTCAAAATGTCACTGAATACTATGGATGTCTCGATACTGTATTGGTATTGGAAAAAGTATCGGATCTGCCCTTTTTTGTCATATTGGTTAATATCGGTATCGGCAATTACTGTATCGGTACCAGAAAAGTATCAGTATTGGCCCTCATTTGTCATTATCAGACCATTTGGTATTGGTAAATATACCAGTCTAACCAGGGATCAGACACAGGGGTAAGGGGTTGACACCAGCGATCAGACACAGGGGTAAGGGGTTGACACTATGGTGAATATACCAGTCTAACCAGTGATCAGACACAGGGGTAAGGGGTTGACACTATGGTGAATATACCAGTCTAACCAGCGATCAGACACAGGGTTAAGGGGTTGACACTATGGTGAATATACCAGTCTAACCAGTGATCAGACACAGGGGTAAGGGGTTGACACTATGGTGAATATACCAGTCTAACCAGTGATCAGACACAGGGGTAAGGGGTTGACACTATGGTGAATATACCAGTCTAACCAGTGATCAGACACATGGGTAAGGGGTTGACACTATGGTGAATATACCAGTCTAACCAGTGATCAGACACAGGGGTAAGGGGTTGACACTATGGTGAATATACCAGTCTAACCAGTGATCAGACACAGGGGTAAGGGGTTGACACTATGGCAGGTAAATAAAATGTTTGCTTTGGAGTTGCCCAAGTGCACATTGTGGATTGTGACATCTCTACTGAATACAGTAAATTCATTATCAACACACTAACACAGGGGTTTTCAACAGGTGGTCCGGGGACCACCAGTGGTCCTTGAGACGGTTCCATGTGGTCCCCAGCAAAGTTGTTTAACCAAATGTAACTCTTGAGAAAGAAAAATGAAATGTACAAATGAAACCAAATGTACCCTGGCGGGTTCATTTGGTTTAATTTTTACACTCTTAAGAGTGAGTTAAAATATCCATCATGCGAATTAGTCCAACTCTACACAACTAGAAGATTAATGGTCATGGACAGAAGCAAAGGAAATCTTTAGTTTTGGGGTCTGTGGGTCTAAAAATATCCTCAATTGGTGGTCTGTGGCTCATATGCTGAATAAATACTGGGCCCTGGGATGAGAAAGGTTGAAAACCCCTGCACTAACTAACCAACTAACCTTTACTTTACTTTATCAACACACTAACTATCCAACTAACTAACCTTTACTTTCTTTCTCCAAATCAGCAACCTGGAGCTCTGTAGCATCCAGTCTGCTCTTGTGGCCTCTAATGTAGACCTCTGTAGTGTTCAGCCTGGCCTGGTGCTCTGCAACGTAGACCTCTGTAACATGTAGCCTGACCTGGTGGTCTTCAGCATAGACCTCTGTGGCCTCCAGTCTGGTCTCTGTGGAATTCAGCCTGGTCTGTAGGTCTACAACCTGGGACTGAGATACTGTAAACAATATCACAGAGAAATATGTGTAGTTAAACTCATTCTGTGCCACTGACCAATACATACGTAAGATGTTTATTTCTGTTGATTAAGATAGATGAGGCTTGTCTCACTGAGGTCCATGTAGAGTCTACATGGACCTCAGTGAGAGATAAGGATGGTCTACATTGTAGACCATCCTTATCCCTCACTGAGGTCCATGTAGAGTAGACCATCCTTATCTCTCACTAAGCTCCATGTAGACCATCCTTACCTCTCACTAAGCTCCATGTAGAGACCATCCTTATCTCTCACTAAGCTTCATGTATAGTAGACAATCTTTACCTCTCACTAAGCTCCATGTAGACCATCCTTACCTCTCACTAAGCTCCATGTAGACCATCCTTACCTCTCACTAAGCTCCATGTAGACCATCCTTACCTCTCACTAAGCTCCATGTAGACCATCCTTACCTCTCACTAAGCTCCATGTAGACCATCCTTACCTCTCACTAATCTCCTCTGCTCCTTGACTTCTGACTCCATGTTGGTAAGATGAACTCGTTGTTCCACCACTGTGTCTCTGAGCTTCTTGGCTTCTTCCTCGCTGGCTGACATCCTATAGTTATGGAAGGTGAGCAAGATCTGAGGTAACTTTGCATGAACAAATGCCAATATAGCTGCAAGCAGCATTACTTGCACCAGGCAGGACCAGGACCAGGCAGGAAGAAAATGAACAAAATGACAGAACAATATGCACAAACAAACCATAGAAATTTGGAAGACTGAGCTTGAGAAATAGATCATGTGACTTGGGGGGCAGGTCAGGGATCTTTAAGACTCACACATTGTGTCTATTATTGTCTTTATTGTCAGAATCATGACAAGGTGGTGCGCGTGTGTGTGTGTGTGTGTGGGGGGGGGGGGGGGGGGGGGGGGGGGGGGGGGGGGGGGGGGGGTTGCAGTGCAGCCGTCTCCAGAAGTTTTAAAATGAGTGGAGGTGAGGTGGAGTTCGATTCATTCAAATCTGTTTACAAACACAGAGTTTGTACACACTAAAGTTGCCTAGAATACCTTTAAAACAGAAACCTACCTGGTCCCTGTGTTGCTGAGCTTCTCTCCCTGCTGGGCCACGGTGGCTCCCACACCAAGAACCTCGTCTCTGAGATCCTTGGACTCCTTCTCACTGGCTGACAGCCTGGACTCCATGACGCTGAGCTGGACCCGTTGTTCCACCACGGTGGCTCTGAGATCCTTGGACTCTGCCTCACTAGCTGACAGCCTGGACTCCATGACACCGATCTGGACCTGTTGTTGCACCACCATGTCTCTGAGCTTGTTCAGCTCTGCCCAGAGATCAGGTTGTTGCAGGAGGGTAGCAGCTGGTTCAGCCTGAGCCTGATGGTCAGCCTCAGACAGGCAGTAGAGTATCAGCAGAACAGCCAGGTAGAGCTTCATTCTGGAACACAGTGATCGTGTCTGCGTCTGAACAACGTCGGAGGGTGGTCATACTCAGTGTGGAAACCAGACACAACTGGACGTTGGTGTGTCGCAAGCGTAGCGGCACTGAAAAGAGTATGTGAGAAAATGTGTGTGTGTGTGGTGCAATCCCATGTTGCGCAAATACATGTAGTACAGAGTTGTTTTTCTGCTGAGCTGAGCAACAAAGCACACACAAGGGTCATGTCAGGTCAAGACAGATTGTTTAAAGGTAATAGAGCATATATGTCAAACTCAAGACCCGCGGGCCAAATCAGGCCTGTGAATGAATTATCGTGGGATGCTTTTTAACTTCTATTAGAACTGGTCATCTGGTAAATTGCAAAATGCAAATGAATGTTTTACTTTTTCAACTCAATAGATTTCCTTTAACTTAATATGAAAACAGTGCTTGGTGAGGAACATAGAACAGGAATCTGAGCTTTTATAATGCAATTTTCAATTTTTAGTGCATGCAGTTGCATTGCATTAATTTGTTCATGAGGGACATATTTTTTTTTTTAAACAAATCGGTGCCTGTGTGTTGAAACACGGGCTGGTCCTCGACTTGTACCATTTTTTTTATATTCGTTTAACCCATTTAGGCCTGACCTAAGGTTTTTTGAAAAACTTTAAATATTTATTTATCAGCATAACAACAAATTGAATATTTGAATACTGTACATACTGTACAGGATCCAAATATGGATTCCCGTCCTTCAAGTTTGACATCCCTGTAAATATTGTCGGTACTCAGTGGAGAAACACTTCCTCTGAGCACTAAACTGTAGTCGTACAGTTTCTCTCTCTAGGTCGTCCTCAGACGATCGTCGCTTCCAGTCGTCCCGGTTCTCCATACATCCAGCCAGCTCACTGGTGCTCTGTGCTCCTGCGTCCATCTTGAGTACATCCACGTATGTTAGTGTGGGACGTCCTCGTGATCGGTGCCCGTGCGTTGGTTCCCACAGCACTAGTTTGCTGGCGGCAGTTCTTGATGCCTTTGACAGTGTCCTGCAGTGTCCTGTTTAGTGCTACTTAGTACTACTTAAAGGTAGGGGAAGTGATTTCACTTTTGTCAGATATCACCCAAAAAATATATTTTTTCTGTTAAAATGCTCTATTATAAGGTGTGGAAACCACATATGGAGTTTCCCCCTCCCCCACGTTAGCAGAGGAGCTAATAAAAGTTCCCCAGGTCACACAATTTTCCTCCAATCAGGAGAGAGCAGCAGGTTTCACATAGTGTAGCTACTTTTGGGGGCCCCTAGTGCACCAGGCTGGTACTACACCATGAATTTCAAATCACTTCCCTTACCTTTAAAGGTCGGAAGTAGCAACAATTAGTTGGCTAATTATGAAATCACAGGTTAATAATGATCTCCCTTTAAGACACAATTTATGAAGTTGTATATCAGGGCCCACTATGTATTCTGCATTTTAGCCACAGACCATCATGTGATGTTGAGTTTAGTTTCACAGACCTAAATTAAGTAAGTTTGTGTCCAAAATTTAGGAGAGATAACTGGCCAAATGTTGATCCAAATAACAATTCTTCTACAGTTTCTAAATGCGTAGATTCTTGAAAAAGAAGTAATTCAAATGTTAAAATATAATTAACTCTTGAGTGTAAAATGAAAGCAAATGGACCCTACTGGTCCATCATTTTAAGATCTCAAGAGTCACAGATCTATAAGGGTCCATTTGGTTACCAACCGTTGATGACATTTTAGCTCCAAAGACCTAAAACTAAAGAATTATTTTGGTTTTGTTCACAATTCTAGGCTGGATTTTGCAAAACAAAACAGTGTAGACTTCTTAATTAAATAGTGCTAATTCAGATGAATATTTTAACTCTTGAGAGTGTGAAAATGAAACCAAATGGACCCGCGAGGGTCCATTTGGTTTCATCTTTACATTCTCAAGAGTTACATCTGGTTAACCAACTTTCCATCATTTAGCCTGGGGACCACCTGGAACCCTCTCAAGGACCACTGGTGGTCCCTGGACCACCTGTTGAAAACCCCTACGCTAGATGCTTGCCTGGATCCAGGAATACTGTATAAACATACAAATCAAATTGACCATTAATCTTCTACTACATACTCTAGTTGTGTAGACTTGTCTTGGGGTAATTCACATGATGAATATTTTAACTCTTGAGTGTGTAAAAATGAAACCAAATGGAGCCACAAGGGTCCATTTGGTTTCCTTTTACGCTCTCAAAGAGTTACATCTGGTTAACCAACTGTCCATAATTTAGCCTGGGGACCGCTGGTTATAAACCACGGTCATGGGAAGAAAAATGGTGAAAACTGAGTTTTTTTTTCTCTCTGGCTTCTGTCAACAAAATTTCGCCCCAGCGACTCACAGCAAAAAAAAAAAAAAAAAAAAAAAAAAAAACACTAGATTTTCCGCCAGGAGTTTTTCCTCTAATTTTGGTGCTAGGGGGGTCTGGAAAAAAAAGCTAACTATAGTGACAAATGTGTCAAGTTGGCAAACTGGTCCAAACATGTCCCTATGTCCCTCTCTCATCTTCCCTAATCAAGAGGTTCCATCTTGCTGTGAGAGGCCTGTGGTAGTTCATTGCCCAAACAGCAGGGGGCAGCAAAAGTGTCCATGCAAACCAATAGATGAGATAGGAAATAAGTGAATTGGTTCAGCGACACTTTCCATTGAACAGGGGCGGATCTAGGCATGGGCATGGGGGGCAATGCCTGCTAAATGGCCTGACTGCCTGTTATATTTCAAATTAAAGTCTTATAATTAAAATGATTTGAAAACACTACTACTGCTACTAACTAACTACAGCTGTGTCACCACTAAACACAACAGCATTTCATCATTGGAAAACAGAAAACTCTCTGAGTCAGACCTTTAGCTTTATGCATGCTGCGTGTCTGTTGCAACTTGAACAACAATGATGTTATTATATGATGCTTAGGCCCACTTGCCTAATAAAAGTCCTGTAAACTGAAAATGAAGTCGCCTGTGACGTGAAGGACTATGATTTTTAAAGGGCCATGTGGCTCCTATATAGACACTATAGCGGCTCCATTTTCGTAACATGCCTTGTCCCAGGCAACGAATTGCCTTATTGCTATTTTGTCGCCTTTCCTCTTCCTTAGTACTATTTTTCATGCTGACACTGTTATTTGCGACTGGAGGTGTGGTCATATGCGTGTTTGTCACGCAGTCCCTTAAGTTGTTATCAGTGATGGGCAGTAGCTTGTTACAAGTAGCTAAGCTACATAGCTTAACTACATTTTCCCGAACTTGTAGTGTAGCTTACTACATTTGTTCTGGGAATAGCTTGTAGTGAAGCTACACTACTTGTTTCGAGTAGCTTGTAGTGAAGCTACACTACTTGTTTCGAGTAACAAGGATTGTAGCTTACTACATTTTCCCACACACATTTTCAAATTCCACCATTTTTAATGGGTAGAAAACTCTAATATACATCCCAAAACTTAAACATGCCACCCTTATGTTCAAACCCTCGCTAAATTATTATCATTCTGATTTTTACCCATATTGTTATGATTAGTATTTAGAAAGTTGTACATTAAGATGAGATATATATGTTATATTATGTAGTGATGATGTAGCAAGCTACATTAAGCTACTTTTGTCATGTAGCTTGTAGTGTTGCTTGCTACAATTTTCTGGCGATAGCTTGTAGAGTAGCTTAGCTGCATTTTTTCGAGAGTAACAAGTAGTGTAGGTTACTACATTTTCCCAGTAACTTGCCCATCACTGCTTGCTAATTTCGTCAAATAGATTTGGGAACTAGATAACGGGATTTCAAAGCATCTGCTGACCTATACAAGAAGGCAGAGCCACGTGCACACGTGCATCTGTGCACATTGGACATGTCCACGTGGAACAGCTGCTGCGTCAGTTCAATTAATCTGCTTATTTATTGATTGTTCTATAAACAGCTGTAGATTGCTACTGTCGGTCACTTCCTTGTGTTTAGGTAAGTAAGGTACAACGTATAATTAATTAAATACATTAATTAACTCATTGTTGCTGCTTTCACGTTTCACCGAATTCCCGACAGTTTTGCTTGATCCCACTTCGTAAAGAAGACCTACCCTGCAGGGTAGGGGGTAGGTCTCTCTACAGCATCTGAGAGAGTGATGTGTTTGCCCGTCACGCTGCATTTTGAAATGTAAAAAATGGTCCAGAATTGACCGAGATATGAATGATCAAATGATCTGTTGATGAGAATCAAATAATGAAAATAAACAATTAAAAACATCAAATGGAGTTAGGTGGTTTCCTCCAGATAGTAATAGTGTAATTTTATGAACAAACACTCCACCACTCAACACATCACTGTCTTCTAGATGTATTATAGTGTTAAAACAATCAGCAAAACACACTGTAAACACTAGTACCTTGTTTATTATTGACAAAATGTATAAATACATTAGGCCTATGTTTCAAAAAACAGTGTTAATGTACCAGTAGTAACCTGGGCTTCGAACCGGTTCAAGGAACGAAAACCAAAACGAACAGAATTCTAGGGGATTTTTCAAGGAACGGAAACAGTCTTCAACTGTTCCGGAACAGACACGTTATTCTGAAAACACAAAACCTGTTAATAACGTTTTCTTTTCTTTTTTCTTTTTCGTTCCCTATATATTTCACAAAATTTGTCAAAAGCAGCCTTTGTCAGAGAGACTATTTCCGTTAGTCCTTTTTAGTTCTTTTTTTCTTCTCTCGTTTTTTTAAAATGTAGCCTGAATACAGAAACTATGTTCCAACGGATTGCACAATACCACAGCGCAGCCACACAGACACGGTGGTCTCAGATTAGTACAGTATAAGTAGGCTATAGCATATTATATGACCACGTTAGGAACGGGGTGAATAAATTTACTCACAGATGCTTGCTTATTGCTTTCGAAGTTCCACAACTGCAATGGATTCATTCAGTCCATATGCCGTATGGATTGCATTATGAGCAGATCCACGGAGGAGTGTTGTAAACTCCCCAGTGAGGAACAATGTATGGATTGCTTGTTTGTAAACTCATAGCACTGTGGACAAGCGCTGAACAACTTCACTTAATGTTACCGGAACGATAACCGAACGAAGCTATTTTCCGAAACGGTTCAGGAAAGATATTTTGGTGCTGGAACGATTGCAAGAACGAAATCGTTAAATATAGATCTTCCTGAACCATTCCTGAAAAATAATTTTGTTTTCAAGCCTTGGTAGTAACAGTGTTAATGTACCAGTAGTAACAGTGTTAATGTACAGTAGTAACAGTGTTGATGCACCAGTAGTAACAGTGTTAATGTACCAGTAGTAACAGTGTTAATGCAATGGTAGTAACAGTTATAAGCATAGAGCAGAAAACCACTGAACATGTTGTTGTTAGCAGTGGAGCCAACATCATCGAGCTCACCATCATTTAAACGCATGTAAACTGTGTCTCCCTGTTCCAGCTGTAGGGTCAGTCCATTAGTCACAGATGCCCAATGACCAGTAGAATCACTATATGCATAGTTAAAGATGAGCTGCTGACCATTTTTATACATGTAGACATGTGCGTAATTCCCTGCCCTGTGGTGAGTTGCAGTGAATGTGAACTGATAAAGACCTTTCACATTCGATGTGAAGATACCTGGAGGGAGGGTAGAGAGAGAGAGAGAGCAATGTTAGAAATACACATAGAACATACAAGCTAATATTATGTCACACCATGAGCTTTTAATCTGCTATTTTAAATAAATAAATAGATAAAAATCTAACTAATAAAAACAAATGGCATTTCAAAACGTTTTGGGAGGTGCGTTTCCAAAATGTGTAAATACAGTTTAAATAGTGAACTAATGGTATTCCATGAAGTAAATAAACATGAATGAATAACAAACCTGTATATGGATTGTAGCAGTTGCCAATGTTGGTGATGACGTTCCTGTAGACCAGAGTGGTATTAGACCTAACTGAAAACTCTCCACCCAACCAGCAGAGAACGCTACCTTCGGTGGTCTGTTGACACAGAAACAAATGTAAGCCTTTTCCACCCCCATCCTCCATCCTGCAAAAATCTGCTGGGGCAGCAAGCAAGTTTCAATAGGCTGGCATTAACCAACATTTGGTGTGATACCCTCTGCATAGTCTGAAAAGATATCATAGATTTGTCCTGCTTCGTTTAAGCTTGAGAGAGACCAGATGGAGAAAGAGGGGGAAATGCTGAATGGAAAGCTTTAGCCAGACTATATCACTGCATTAGTCTGGAACTCTTGAGGTTTTATTTCCGAGGGAGCAGTTCCAAATACCATAAAAAAAAAAAGATTCACTTATTGTGGACTTGATTCATGATTTTGGGCCGAGGAAAATATAATTTACACTCAGGAGTTACTCAATCTGACCCGGGAGTTTTATTTTTCCTGTGGCAGTTTGGGCTGGTTTCCAAACTAGGAAACCATGCAAAGGCACCAACCTGTGTCTATGCAGTGGCAGATTGGAGCCCAAAATCAGGCCGGGGAATCATACAACAGCCAGGCCACCCAACATGCACGTGTGCTTAGTGCGCACAGATTTTTTTTGAGTTAAATAATTAATTAATGCCAATCTTTAATGTCTCGTGGGTGCAATTTTGGCCCACTTAGCAACTATTGGGTGCATTTAAAACTAAATACAGCCCCCATTACCATGTAAAAAAACAATCAAACTGGATTGTATGTGTATGCCTTCTGGCTGGCCTGGTCTTATTTAGGAAATTTTATTTTTGTAGCATAAAAATGCTGCACTGGTACTTATACTTTGGCTGGGCCTGGCCTAGCTGGCCTAGCCTGGACAAATTTCTCAAAAGGTTCATGTTTGTGTTCTAAGGATGCAGAGTGATGCAGGTATATGTAAAAATGTTGTGCTGATATGGGTGGCGCTATATAACAGGCCATTGTGGAGAATTGTAAAATTGGGGCATAAATTCATTGTCAGGATCCAGGGAGTATGCGTGCAATTTTTTTTTGCAGCTATCGGACTAACGGTGCCAGGAAATAACGCTGTGTCAGACACTGCCTAATGGTGGCACTATAACAGGCTTTGTTGAGAAAATTGAAAATTGGGGCATAGATTCCTATCAGCATCCAGGGAGTGTGTGTGCAAATTTCGGCAGCAATCGAACTAACGGTGCCAGAGATAAGCTGTGCACAGACACTGCCTAAGGGTGGCACTATAATAGGGCTGTAGTGAAGAATGACATGTATGAATGAATGAATGAATGAATGAATGAATGATTGAATGAATGAATGAATGAATGAATACATATTGGCCTGGCCCAGTGGTATAGGAAACCTTTTGGGGATAGAAACGCTAGTTTTCCTGGGCCTGGCCTTCTGGACGTTTTTTTTGGCCACCGTAAAAACTCTGTGCCTGCTTATGGAGGTAGATACCATGCAAGGGCACAACCTGTACATCTTGGAGGCGGAAAACCATGCAAGGAACCCAACCTGATAATCTATGGAGGATGAAACCATGCCAGGAACCAATCCTGTACATCTTGGAGGCGGAAACCATGCAAGGAAAACCAAACCTGTACATCTTATGGAGGATGAAACCATGCACGGAACCAACCTGTACATCTTGGAGGCGGAACCATTGCAAGGAACCAACCTGTACACTATGGAGGATGAAACCATGCAAGGACCAACCTGTACATTATGGAGGATGAAACCATGCAAGGAAACAACCTGTATATCTATGGAGGATGAAAACATGCAAGGAACCACTGTACATCTATGGAGGATGAAAACATGCATGGAACAACTGTACTCTTTGGATGGAGGAGGAAACCAAGCAAGGAACCAAACTGTACATCAATGGAGGAGGAAAAACATGCAAGGAACAACCTGTACATCTATGGAGGATGAACCATGCAAGGAACCAACCTGTACAATATGGAGGATGATGAAACCATGCAAGGAACCATCCTGTACATCTATGGAGGATGATGAAACCATGCAAGGATCCAACTGTACATCTATGGAGGAGGAAACCATGCAAGGATACCAACCTGTACATCTATGGAGGATGAAACCATGCAAGGAACCTCTGTACATCTATGGAGGAGGGAAACCATGCAAGGAACCAACCTGTACATCTATGGAGGAGGAGGGGAAACCATGCAAGGAACCAACCTGTACATCTATGGAGGAGGAAACCATGCAAGGAACCAACCTGTACATCTATGGAGGAGGAAACCATGCAAGGAACCAACCTGTACATTATGGAGGATGATGAAACATGCAAGGATCAACTGTACATCTATGGAGGAGGAAACCATGCAAGGAACCAACCTGTACATCTATGGAGGATATAAACCATGCAAGGAACCATCTGTACATCTATGGAGGAGGAAACCATGCAAAGGAACCCAACCTGTACCTCTATGGAGGAGGAA
>JBBWWP010000101.1:0-14114 GCA_039105355.1 Benthosema pterotum | reverse complement strand
TGTCGGTAGACTCTAGACGGCGATAGAAAGGAAGAAAATAACATTCATCGTTGTTGAAGAGGGCCAAGCAAAAAAAATAATTGTACTCTCTCACCACTTATGGTGAAAACATTCATCACATGCAGCGAATAGGCTTGAAAGTGTCTCCCAATTTTCTTTTTTGTCAATCCACCGAAACGACCTGCCAAACGTCCCCTTTTCCTGTGTCCCCTTCAAGAAATAAAGACCGCTCTTCTTCACTCGTCAATGTCACTGTCTGACGGCATAGCCTTGGTTTAAGTACTATAGGCGTTGGAAGAGCCTGCTTGTGTTGAGTCAGATTTTTGGCACAGGAAGAAAGTGTGTGTGTGTGTGTGTGAGAGAGAGAAGAGAGAGAGAGAGGAGAGAGAGAGAGAGAAGAGAGAGAGAGAGAGAGAGAGAGAGAGAGAGAAAGCAAAAAATGTGGTATTTGAGGAAGAAGAGCATGACTCTGGACTGGTAAGGTCTTTTTACTTGGCTGCATCACAGCCTCCTGCCACCGGCCTGTCTGGGTGTCCCTGGAGGCTTCACTCGGCTGCACTAGATCACAGCCGCGCACACACACACGCACACGCACACGCACACACACACACACACACACACACACACACACACACACACACACACACACACACACACACATACAGTACGTACGTGGTGGTACAGGAGCACCGCCGCCTCCTCGGTTCTCAGTATCAAACGGCTGTTGTCAGCAAAGACAGGTCCAATATGTTTGGACCCTGGCCAGGTCATCTCACTCCTCGCTACTATGTTTCACTGCGGCAAGGTCATACTAAAGCCGTTCCCCTCTTATCGCAGACCTCCAGAGTCTCCCGGTCTTACAAGCTTGCTATTATTCTGATTTGTTAGACACTATTAAGCGTATTAATTAGCCTTTTAAACGGTGAATCTACATTTGCCTTGCCATGCCTGCTCGGCTGCCGAGATCTGTACGACTTGCAGGAATGGACTTCGGACAGTGCCTCCCATGAAGCGATAAATAATCCAGATAAGACCAGGTGGAAATGATGTAACCTTGGAGTCCAAACTTTAACCAACTTAAACCCTATAGTTCAACCAGACTTATACTTGGCCTAGAGTAACAGCCCCTACTATTTCCCCTTTCCACTATCTCTTTGGTTCAAAATGTTGGGATGCATTTTGTGATCCTGCAGGTCTGCTATTTTTGCTGAACGTTTGCCTATATCCAGTTGTTTTTGCTGAATGTTGGGACACTGGAGATTACAGTATGTGGTTGAGCTCTGTGGCTCTTTAAACAACAGAAAATACATTTTCAGGCAGAAGACAAATTTTCAGCCATTCAAGAGAGAGCAGCTATTTGAGGTTAATGTTTTTTCGTGTTCGCGTTCCAATTTTGTCTTCTCATTTCTTTGTGCTATCACTTACAATTCCACTCGTGAAATCTGTATCCTGACTGCATTCTCGACCTCTATCCTGACTGGATAACATTTGGTATCCCAGTTTTAGTTTCTGATAATGCGTTTTATGTTTAATAAAAGGCTGAAGAGACCTGGAGGCTCCTGTTACTGAATAAACACTAATTTATAGCAATGAGCAAGAAAACCACTTACACTACCTTTAAAGAAACATTAGTGCCAAATGAAGGGACGACATTGATGGAAGTCTGAACTTGTGACTGCATCTACAGGGTACTGTAATAGCTGCTAAAGAGATGTGTAGCCAGGCAGTGTTTCAGAGACGGATGACGGTAATGGAACCAAGCAGGGGAAAAGGACAAGATCAAATGGCCGTTTAGGTTCTCAGACGGCCAGACGGTCAAAGTGATATCCCTGCGTCAGCTACCACACACTCCTCAGGACAGGGGTACAAAGTAGAACTGTCACGCGCAGACACGCAACATGCTAGAGGGCTGAGCAGTGAAAATAAATCTCTGCCAACATTTAGAAGGTAATATTCGTCTCGTCAAATATTCAAGAAAAGATTTATTTGCTATATTTTTAAAATTAGCTTGCACGCTTGTGGATCTGCTATACTTTTCCCCTTTTTTATAAATAATCATTCATTAATTGTAATAAAGCCAAACGTTTGAATACAATCATGATTCATTATATTGATTTGAAGTCAACTGCCACGTACACAGAAAAAAATATTGAGGGGGGGGGGGGGGTGAAGTCTTATCATTCTCGCATCTGTGCAGGGAATTTCTAACGTAGGCCATTGTCAAATACTGTACATCCTGATAATCAAGCTTTAGTACAGTTTAATTGAATCCTCGACAAACATTTTGTATTGTATGTCTAATAATGAGCGAGCCAAAGCAGCTACAATAATACACACGCGCACACGCACACGCACACACACACACACACACACACACACACACACACACACACACACACACACACACACACACACACACACACACACACACAAATAGCTCCATTCCGGACCACTGCAAATCCACCATAAATATAAGGGGCTATTGGAAAACACTCATTTAAGATTACCTGTCAGTACTTTACAGTACCTACAGTATTTGATATACAGTACAGTAAACACAACTCTTAGGGGACTTGGAGAAAGAAAGAATAAAGCCTGAGTTATACTTGGTTGCACGGTGGTTGATCTACAAGCTCACACAACGCGTGTGTGCGTCAGCCGCACCCAACCACGCGTAAATCAGGCTTAAAGAAGGCGAGATCGTGGAGAGGGAGAGAGCGTGTTTTAAGTTAAACACGGCATAACCGCGGCAAATTGGCTGTCTGCGGCTAACAGCCCCCTCTGTTTTATGTCTTGTTTATTGCTCTCCTCGGCAGAAGAACACAAGCGGCCCTCTGTCATTTCGTGCCGCCTTTAATGAATAGGAGCACGTCTTCAGCAAAGTCAAAGATGTGTGGGCAGGGCGCCGCACACAGCCACCATCAGCCCATGATTTGTAAATGGCCATGGGCATCTGGGCGTCGAGCCAACAGGCACCATCCTACTGGAGCGGTAGGGGGGCTATCAAGGGTGGTGAGCAGAAGGGAGATAGGACTAGCTTGGGGAGGTGCCGGGCAGAATACAACCTGAATTCCATCCAGAAGCAGTATACAAGCGGCTCAGGGTTGGTTTACAGCAGAAGAGCCGGGTGCGGAGACTAGGATTTTTCAACCTTTTTCATATCAAGGCCCACTAGTGGGGTTTCGACTCCATGTTAAATGTGGATGTCATTTACAACTCTTGTAAAAGTTTCACTTTCAGTCCTAATTTGTTGTGAGGGTCTATAGAACCATTTTGGTTCGAGTGGCCCGCACACAAATTAAATATTTGGCCTGTAGGGGGCGTAACAAGGTGCCAACCCTACCAAAACATGTAAACTGTTGTAACTTTTGATCAAATTGGCCAATCTGTACATATGGGATATCTATGGATTCACAATCAGGAGTAGCATTTGCGACCTAAACCTAATTACACATAAAATATATTTTTTCATCCATTATTGGTGTATATCGACAAAAATAGCAAGCAAAACAAACTAAAATTAGCTAAAACCGAAGTGAGTTTCCATCTCCATGTTAAATTTAGTTGTCGTTTACAACTTTAAAAGTTTAACTTTCAATACTAAATTCTAGGTGAGGTAACCATTTTGGTTAGAGTGGCCAGCACGCAGATAAAGATTATTGGGGGGGGCTTCCAAAATATGATATAAGACTGTCGTAATTTATCCAATCTGAACATATGACATATTCACATTCAGAAGTAGTATTTAGTCATTTAGACCATATTACCCCAGCCCCCACCCCCTCCCCACCCCCTTGTGTGTATCCACAAGAATAGCACGTAGTCCAGCCTCTATGTGCAGTATTTTGATGATAACAGCATGAATTTTGGAACACAGTTGGAGCATGTCATTAGGAGCATTGTTGGCTATGGCACCATCACAGATTTGTCTCTTGGTAATCGTGACAGCTATTTTCTAAAATATTAATTCTAGTAAATAGTCCCACATTGTCAATGATGAGGAATTCATTGGTACTATTTACATTTGTCCTGTGACCATGGTAGATATTTCTCATAATGGCCACCACCTGCTGATATTTTAACAGTAATTAAAATTCTCTGATCCTGATTCTGGTAACTAATCCTATGTTTTCAAGGACGAGGTCTAAAGGATGACGTGGGGTGAGGGCTTCCAGCCAGAGTTTCTCCTCACTTCTTATGGCCTCAGTGTTCTGGGGCTATGTCAACTATGTCAATGCCATTGTCTTTGCTGAAGGTTTCTTTCCAAGTCTCTAGCTCAGCCCTGCAAGGTCCACCCAGACTTGTGCGGATGGCTGCTGGCTCATCTGGAGGCCCCGGTTTGTGTGATTAGGTGGGGTTGACTGCCGCAATCAGGATTAGGGGCTTGACCCTTTCAAACTCTGGCAGTCTAGCCAAGTGTCTGCATTTGTTTTGGAGGCTATATACAGGAGACAGTTTCTCACCAGCACCAGGTATCATGAGGTGAAGGCTCCTTCAATTGACATTGTTGTTGAGTCTTCATGGGGAGAAGCATTATGCATTCCGAACCATCTTCAAGAAGGACATGAGAGTCGAAAAGAATGGTCACCATGGTGCAATATAACTACTTTGAGTATGACTATTTTCCGGTCAACTAGCTTGTGTGTGAAGGTACAGCACTTCAGTAGGGGTTTTCACCAGACAGCTTTTACTGTATGGAGCTGGATGGGATCTGGCTAGAAGTACACAGACTGGTGTTGGATCTGGGTGGGGATCTGGCTAGAAGTACACAGACTGGTGTTGGATCTGGGTGGGGATCTGGCTAGAATTACACAGACTGGTGTTGGATCTGGATGGGGATCTGGCTAGAAGTACACAGACTGGTGTTGCATCTGGGTGGGGATCTGGTTAGAAGTACACAGACTGGTGTTGGATCTGGGTGGGGATCTGGCTAGAAGTACACAGACTGGTGTTGGATCTGGATGGGGATCTGGCTAGAAGTACACAGACTGGTGTTGGATCTGGATGGGGATCTGGCTAGAAGTACACAGACTGGTGTTGGATCTGGCTGGGGATCTGGCTAGAAGTACACAGACTGGTGTTGGATCTGGGTGGGGATCTGGTTAGAAGTACACAGACTGGTGTTGGATCTGGATGGGGATCTGGCTAGAAATACACAGCTGGTGTTGGATCTGGATGGGGATCTGGTTAGAAGTACACAGACTGGTGTTGGAACTGGATGGGGATCTGGCTAGAAGTACACAGACTGGTGTTGGATCTGGATGGGGATCTGGTTAGAAGTACACAGACTGGTGTTCTGACCTCACTGGGTACTGGTCAATCGGGTAGAGCTGGTTTGAGTTGGAGTGAGTACTAAGAATATGTCCGCTGATTTCATGGGCTCACTTGATTTTCACATATAGGGTAGAAGACATGGATTTACTGCCTACATCAATACATCAATATTACACATTTTGATGATTTGACTATTATCTGGCATTTTATAAATAAAAAAAAATCTTAATCCTTGAAAACGTTTTGTCATCAGAATCAAGATTGTATGTTGTATGAGCTGAATTGGTAAAATAACAGCAGATGATGGCCACCATAGCTGTCATCACAGACCCATAGCCAAAACAATTCCTTATGGCAGGCTTTAACTTTGTGCCAAATGTCATGCTTTCATTGAAAAGTGCACAATTTTCACACAGAGGCTGGGCTATAAGTGGGTATGCCTAACTTTAATCCCCCCAATACTGTATTGTTTCTATTTATTTACAATTTATACCATTACTCATTCATGATAGGTAGGCACTAACTTCATCCTTCTAGGTTCAACAGAATTTAAATTAGGTACCATTTGAAGTAATTTGATGTACATGGGCGTCCATTTTTTCCATATCATATTCCAAACATTAATATTTGAAATCCAGTTAATTCCTGGGTTAGTATTGACTAGATATAGCAAAAGAAAACAAAGAAAACAGCAATTGTGAGAAAATAAAGACTTTTAAGAAAAACAAAAATCCGATTTTGGTCAATTTTGAAATTAGGCAAAAAATGCATATTTTTTTCATCTGCAGATGGGCCACTCGAACTAAAATTGTTCTATAGGTCATCATCTACAAATTAGAAGCGAAAGTCAAACTTTTACAAGAGTTGTAAATGACGGTGTGTCGTGGGACCCCACTACACTATGTATTCTGCATCTTAGCCACGGACCACCATTTTATGTTGAGTTTAGTCTCCCCCTCTGAAGTTTGTGTCCACAGTTTAGGAGAGCTAACTGGCAAAACATTTGTCACAATTCTACATTTTCTAAAGATGTGCAGATGTTTAAATTTAACTCCAGAGAGTGTAAAATGAAACCAAATGCCAACTGCCCATCATCCAGCTTGGGGGACCACCTGGAATCCTCTGGAACCAGTAGTCAGGGGAATCCTCCCCTGACTACTGGTTGAAAATCACTGCCCTAGAACCGTGGTTTTCAACCATTTTCATACCAGGGGACTATTTATTCCGCATTTTAGTCATGGACCACCATTTGATGTTGAGTTTAGTATCCCCCCCCCCCCCCCCCCCCCCCCCCCCCCCCCCACCCCCACCCCCGCCTCCCGCGAGGCCTAGTGTCCATGAGCAGGACTTGAACTCATAATGAGCCCTTCTCAAAACCATTCCAGATATTTTAGCCAGGTCAAGGTCAAGCCTTCCAATTCTAACATGGCTATTGGACAAGACCGGATTGGGGAGGGACTTAGCGAAGGGCAGGTCGGTGCCTTGCATGGTTTTCTTTGCCATTGGTGTGTTTGTAATATATGCACAATATATGTAAAGCATTTTGGATAAAAGCGCAATATAAAAATGCCACCATTTACCATTCCTGACCGTACATGTGCAGGTATATGCATGGAGCTACAGCATATGATGTGTATCCAGCTTTTAGAATTATTAGCCAACATTAGGAGCCAAATGTGTCGTAGATCATCTCCACTCCCGCCTGCCCTGCAGGGCAGTGGACGTCTTCCAACTCCAAACCCACATTTTCACATGAGGCTCCAGTCCTGTGCGGGCAGGGCAGAGCTGAGCACCGACATCTGCATGTAATAACAGCTCTTTGCCCGTCTGTTAGCCCCCGAAGCCCTCAGCACCGCATTTAAAATGCAGAGGTCGTTGGAAGGAACCTCGAGTGCGTGTTGCGTTGCGCCCGTGGCCCACAAAGGTGTAGTACAGCATTCAGGAGAGCGGCAAATTGTGTTCCTTCAACGCTCCCTCCTCCCCGAGGGCTTCATAACTCAGTGCCAGATCAAACATCTTTTACGCACAATGAGAGAGGAGCAACTCAGATTAACCAGTGTAATTGTCTGTCTGTCTGTCTTGTGTGTCTGTCTCATAATAATTGTGAGTGTTGTCGCAGCGTTTTTGAAGCGCCTGAATGTCTATTTATCGGTTCCACTTGTGCAGCCATCGGTGCTATACACTAACTGCTGATGCTGTGACTTACAAACCCAGCAATGTGGAATGAGGACTGAGCGAGGTCAAGTAAGGCTCACATCTGTTTGATGTGACTACAAAAATATAAATGTAGGACGCCTACGCTAAGACACTGATATCTTATATTAAAATTGTCTACTTGTCTAGTATATAAAGTTCAAGTCGCATAGATGTTTATATGTCTTTTGGCAGGAGTGCAGATTATATCTACACTCCTGCCAAGAGACACATTAAAAAAGCTTCCTGTGGACGGCTGTTGAAAATCAGCACTCGTGCAACATACACCATGTATGTAAACAAGCAATGAATGCATCTGGTTCGTCCAATGTGATTGCGATCGATGTCCATGTCAATAGAACATAACCGTGAATCCCAACGAGCAACCGGAAGTGAATGCTATCAGCTGGAAGGGCAGTGAGGGCACATCTTCGCTCGGTAGAAGAGCCGGTAGAAGCCCCAGAAGCATACTCTACACTTTGTCATTCATTTGGAAAAGCAAAGTCCAGCCAAAACTTCATTCACTAGAACTGAATGTTTCTGCAGCCAGCAGGAGGGTCCATTAATTGCAGTTTTCATGCCGTTGAAAGAAATGAATCTACGTCATCCGTTATCATTATGATTTACAGTAACAACTGATGCCGCTGACGTTAACGCTACTGTACGTGACGTAACTTACCGGCGCCGGTTCAATATGATCCCCATGCTAACAGCAGCTAGCAGCGACCGCGGCGACCATTGCTAGAGCATAACAAGGGACGGCCTAACCCGGAACCAAAAGTGTGTGTCCGTCCACTAACTTGTCCGTCGGGAAACATGGACCGAAATATGAAATATGACTTTTAGATGAAAATCGCTGGCACTGGCGAGCTCCAAAAATATGAAAAAGGGCTGGCACTGGGAGTGTTAATTGCAGGGGAAATTACTCTTCATCATGGGCCTCACTTTAAATGCTTGACGCCTCATTTGAACGTAATGTAAGGCCTAAACAACACCCAGAGGGTTTTTAAGGTCACCCACCGCACCAATGCAACTCCTCGCAACTCATCAAGTTTCATTGTGGTGGTTTACATCTTTTTTTTTTGTTTTCCCGACTCGACTCACCCGACCCTTTGGTGTGGTTTGAGCTTAAGGGTGCCAAGTGCCAATACACTTTTCAAACAAAAAATCACCTCATACGGCAAGCAAATGAATCTGTGCGTGTGTGTGTGTGTGTGTGTGTGTGTGTGTGTGTGTGTGTGTGTGTGTGTGTGTGTGTGTGTGTGTGCGCGCGCGCATGCATGCATGTGTGCATGTTTTGGACGTCTTGTGGGGCATATGAATGGAGAAAGCTCTTCTTCAAAACTTCATCCATCATAGAACTACATGATTGTGTGCACAATTACTACTTGTCCTGTGACTCATTTCAGGCTCAAGGCCAAAAGTGAACAAACATTTTGACTACGGCCTGTTGTTCTGGGTTAAGACTGGTTTTAGGGCCAAATGAGCCTGTTGTTGTCCACTCCAACGCGAATAGACATAGTAGTAGTCCACTCTAAAGTAGATAGTAGTCCTGTTGTTTGCTGATTCACAAACAGTACCCTACTACTTAAAGCATATATATATACACACACAAGTTAACCCATTTAGGACTGAGGCCAATTTTAAAGACTCCTAAATAGTACTGACCTACGTTTTCTGGAAAACCTCAAATATTTATTCGAAAATTACAAAAATCTTCTACTAATAAATATTGCACAACAACAACAAAGAGGGTTCTTGGTTGTCCCCCCAAGGAGACATACACACACACACACACACACACACACACACACACACACACACACACACACACACACACACACACACAACACACACACACACACACACACACACACACACACACACACACACACACACACACAGGCCCACATTCACACTTTATACGTGCCATATTCCCAAGGGATCAGAGGTGGCTATGGGAAAAGTCACAACTTAATGTCACCTGTCTGTTGAAATATATATGCATGTGTGAATTTGTGTTTATATATGCTTGTCTGTGTGCAATGTCTGTTTCTACGACGAACATGTGTGTGCTACTACACAGAGGGGTTTTCTACATCCGTGTGTGATTCTGAGGCCCATGGCATCTGTTTCAAGTCCATTCAGGTGTAAAACCGAAGCAGTAGGCATGTTCTGGTCCGTGTGCTTTGAGCACCCTCATGCTACTAGTACCGTATAGACACAAGGGGCCATAAGGGCAAGTTGAAGAGAGCAAATGTTGGGTGAGCGGGGAGGTGGGGGGTAGGTGTAAAGGTTGCCAAAGAAGAAGTCCTTTCTCTCATGGTGGAGCTATGTAGCAGTGTTGTTTTTGGCAGGCATTTTTTAGATTTAGTCAGTCTTAGTCTTTTAGACGAAATGCCTATTCATTTTAGTCACACTTTAGTCATTTGGACAAAATGCTTAGTCTTAGTCACGTGTGGTCATTTCTAACTTTGATAATTTTAGTCTAGTTTTAGTCGACGGGAACTCAAAGAGGTTTTAATCAGTAGAAAATCAAAACTTTAGTTCCATGTTAGTACAAGAAATGAAATGAAAATGTATTTAAACTACTTTACCGAAGTCAGAGTATAACTAGGCACAGTATATTTAAGGTGCAGTTGGTGTTCTGATGTTATACCTGGTTACTTATTTTTCCTCACAAAAGCAACACCAGTGTTGTTTTGGCAGGTATTTTTTCGATTTAGTCAGTCTTAGTCTTTTCGACGAAAGGCTTGTTCATTTTAGTCACAGTTCAGTCATTTCTATTCATGATGTTTTAGTCTAGTTTTAGTCAACATCCTGAAAAGGCTATTTTAGCTTGTCAGTTTTAGTCTTATAGTCCTGAAAAAGAGGTGCTGACAAAGTAATTTTAGTTATAGTCAGTCAGGAGTGACGAAAACAACAGTGCTATGTAGCACACACATGATGCCTGCATGCATGCACACACGCACATACACACACGTACACGCACACAAAGGCACACACCGGCAGCCCAACAGAGAACCTTTTCAACCACAGTGAATGGGGGAAAAAGAGGCGCAGGGGAGGAGCAGGGGAGAGGCAAAGTGGGAAAACCAAGGCCAACACAGAAGAGCCTCAAAGGAGTTCTAATGGACCTTGACTGAGATCCAGGTGGGCAACATGAAAGAGGAGCGCTGCATAGCTCTGAGGCCGTGACTCGATTCCCCCACTTTAACGGTGTCCAAAGTTAGAGAATAACCTCTGTTGTGTGTGCGCGCCCAAGCAGCCTGCGTGTGTGTGGTGGTAGGCAGCGAAGCAAGACATCTTAAACTCCGAGTACTAGTTGAATTGCTTTCATCACCTGATGCAGGTGCATATGCCGGCCACCCCTCCTCCTCCCCCAACTCCCACTCATTATTCCAATATACCCAAAACCCTGCAGGCTAAGTACTGGGGTGAACATATTGGACTGCATAATAAGCATAATGAGGAAGCAGGGTCAGCTCGCTTATGTGCATGATGACAGACGTTTGGCCAGCGGGCTGTCCATCGATCCATCCATCCATCCATCCATCCATCAGTCCGCTATATTCGTTAGCAGTGCAGCGCAGCTAACCAGCCCACGCTAACCGCTGACCCTCCACCAACGTCTTCGACTCCACTGGATTTTCCCCTTGTTCACATGCACCCAAAGGGTTTTGGACGCACAAGATTGAGCTACCACGATGCATAACAACAGCTTTGTTTACCTGATCGCACATTCTCTTACTGTAAGCATGCAGCGTATGGCTCCAGTAGGATAGGCCGATTGCTGTGGTGTTGAAAACTCAGGGCAGTAGGTTGACACACACACACACACACACACCCACTGTCGTTGTACAAACGTGACGTCGTTGCCGTCCACCTCAACTGATCATGCATCATCACGACTGTCTGTCTCTTCTTTGGTGTTTCTGTGCGAAGGTGAAGTGATGGGAGAGAAATAACAAGTGGGACAAATGAAGCTGAGAATTGATTTTTTTAAATTATTTTTTCCCAGAGACACAAGGGCTAATAATAAGTCCAACTCATTTCCTTTTCAGTCTTCCTAATCCAACATTTCAATTTACTCTGGCTTTCATCCACCAAGTCGAAGTAAGTAATAGAGTTTCTTTTTCTAATAAATTATTCACGCGATCATGATTAGGCCTCCCTGGCGTGCGATTGGGAGCTGGGCGGTTTAAGGCCCTCTGTCTGCATCCTTCGCTGCGCCTCGGCGTGCTAGTGACGACGACAAGGGGGGCCCTAAGAGTCGACGGTCCCCGTTTCTAGCAGGACATTAATCACTGTCACACACCCCTCTCTGTCTGTCTGCTTGTGGCAGAGGCGGTTCCTCGCTGCCCCCGCCGAGGACTGTTTCGATCGCCATAGTAACCGCTGCCAACTGCGAGGTCCACCAGCCAGCTGAAGTGGTGGAGAGAGGCTGTAATTGTAAAGGTTCAAACTTGAGGAGGGCTGCAGGGGGTACAGGGATGTATTTTGCTTTTTGTTCTCCTGTTGTTCTCCTCAAGAGCAGACTCTGACAGCGCTTCTTTGCACGTCTATCATCTCTGAAGTGTGTGGACAGGAACACGGAAGCCTTTGTGCGGCAGACGATTGTAAATTGAAATGGGAATGAAGTCGATGATGCGGAGGACACGTGCTACAGTCTGAAGTACCATTATTCCAAATATTTGCCCATGCGTTGCCAGAATGTCCTCCGTGTGTAGCAGGAGATAACTAATGAGGTCTTGATTGAGTCCCCTTGAGGGATTGTGGCGCAGTGTGCCACAATCCCAAAACCTCAGCTCAACCACAAATAGATTGGCTAAAGAGGCAAAACACCTTTCACTTGGCAGACCAGAACACAGAGGGTACAGGTATATCCCAACTTGGGATTGTGTCCTCTTGTGATGTCACTTCCTGTGAGATGTGATGTCACTTCCTGTTTTTTTTGACTGGTGGCCATCCACCTGCACCACCAGTCTAAAAAAACATCACAACATTGCATCATAGCAAAAAACACAAGTAAATAGAATTCCAAGTATGGATTGGGTGAAACAATAGGCAAAACAACAACAACAATAACAACAACAACAACAACAAATATATAATAAATACCCATTGACCCGAGATAAAGATGCAATAAGCTATAGGTGTTCATTGCTACCCTGGTCCAATATGAGGCCCTATCAAATGAAGACAATGAATAATATCCTTGACTAATTCGACTAACCACATTTTTGTCTTGTTTTTGTGTCCATAAATAAATAATAAAATCCTTTATGCCCCACCAAGTTAAGTGGTTTCTTCCAGACACAGCTGTGATATATAATATGCTCAACATACACTAACAACAAACCAGTATGGGGTCTCTAGGTTATTCTTCTATTTCTGTGTAATATGTGGTGGCCCTTATGGACCCCTGTGATGTACGGAGACCATATTGAAGATGATGAAATGCTAAATTTCATATTTCAATCTTGCAGTAGCAGTGTGGTGAGCTTATCATATGAGATTCTCTCATATGGTAGGGGGTCCATCATAAAAAAGCTATACACGGAAAATATCCTTAAAATAGGTTTCCCCATCAAACACATTATAAAACATATCAAGCATGCCTAAAGGCATCAATGGTGTATACACCTGATTATCAACGGCAGTAGCTTAGATTGCATTTGTTTATCTGACAGGAACAATGCAATACATTGAATGCACCAGATATACGGGTAGCTAGCTACAGTACAAGCTGATTTCAATCTACAGCATTCTGTAGTCCCTATGGGCTTGTCAGCATATCAGTGACTAATGATTCACTCTCTGCTCGGAGATGAACGCTATTCATTTTTTTTACATTTGCAAACACCTTTCCAATCAACACCTTTGATGGGTAGCCCTCGTCAAATCACAAGCCACGTATGGCGATTCGCAGACTGAATTAGGCCTGTGTAATTATGTGCCCTGATGTTTGTTAGCTAGCTGTGGATATCAGAGAAATGGTAGACGTGAAGACAGGCTGCATATACTAATCACCGCTACAATTGCTGATTACCCAAACGAAAACAAATACACGCAACATACAGATTGTCCATAGGGGCGAACTCACACGTACACACATGCGTGCACATACATACATGCACAGTCACGCACACACAACACCACACACACTTGCACGAGCGCACACGGCACGCACACGTACCCTACAGCCTCATACACACACTCATACAAACAAAACACATGTTCTGTGCTCCTGTGTTTGATAGCCACCTCACTGCTTTTCCAATGGAAGCCACATGGTTTGACCAAACACTTTCTGTGTGTGATGGGGGGAGAGAGGGGCAATCAAACACAAGTGTTTGGTCAAAGCATTTGTTTTTTATGTGTGTACGAGGCCTCAGAGAGCCTGTTCTGTGCTCATCAATTAACCTAACACCTGTTACTGTATGTTAAAGGGCAGCAAATTACTATCATTTTAGAGAGTCCCCACTAATATGATAATGCCTTAAGCAAACTATCCAGAGTGTGTTGTCTTTGGTGGGGGTTCAGGCTCCATATAGGGTGGTAAAGGACTAAAGGTAGACTGGCAAAGAATACCATAATCATAACATAACAACCCTGGGTGTCGCCTATGGATACTAATCGGGAAG
>JBBWWP010000100.1:0-14093 GCA_039105355.1 Benthosema pterotum | reverse complement strand
GCAGAAGAAGTTGACGGATAATTCTTTCAGTTCTCCACAGTAACAGTACAAGCTCTGATTCATAGCATGCCTCCTTCACGTTCCCCCTGCAGCCGGGATCCATCACAGTAATGGTGCTGAGTGATCCCAGGGCTTTTATATACTGTAGCTGCACCACGACCACTCCACCGCGCCGGCCCGGTCAGACACTGCCAGATGTGCAGTCGGGCTGTGTTCCATGCCGCCTCCTGGATACAGGTATACGGTGCTCCGATTGGACGGGTCAGATCTGGAAGTGATAAGTCACGATTGTCCTCCGCATGCGGTGACTTAATGCCGGCCGGGAGGAACGGCGTCGACACATATGTCAGCGTTCCGTTCCGAGCGTTACATCAAGACATGTGCGACACACACACGCGCGCGCACACACACACACACACACACACACACACACACACACACACACACACACCACACACACACACACACACACACACACACACACACACACACAACACACACACACACACACACCACACACACACACACACACACACACACACACACACACACACACACACACACACACACACACACGTTCGCTGCAGCGCGGCATGGACTTTGTTTATTGCGTTCCTGCCGCGATTGATTGAGACCAGCGTTTGCAGTCCTCTCTCGCTTTGTTCGCCTTTCTTTTGCTCTCCTGTGTCCTTTTTTCTCTAACTCGTTCGACATTCGAAAGCAATTTTAAGGTTTTGACAGAGAATACATGTAGTGATTCCTTCCAGGGATGAAATATGTCTGGTCAGCATGCAGCGTCATTTAGCGCTGGATTTTAAAAGTATATAGAAGTGTGTGCAATTCACCACACATTGTATCATACAGATAAACACATTTGTGTATGAATTTGATACAAGCATTATCAAGTTCTTGTTTACTTGTTTACAGTGTTTACTGTACTGTTAAGTGTAACGCCTGGATTAGTGTCAGGTAAATGCTAAATTGTTAATCATAAAAATCATCCCACATGGAAAGAAAATATATGTATATATGAAATTGGGCCCTTACATACTGTATATGCACTGTACATACAGTATATGTTTTAATGTATGCCACATATATGAAATTGGCCCCCTACATATATGAACCCGACTGTGGCATATATGTGGTTACCTGGCTATTACATATATGCAACATATATGATGCATATATTGGCATATATTTTCTTTCCATGTGGGATATACTGTTATGTGCATATTCCATATATTTCCTATCGCCAGTTATATGTTGACAATCTTTCTCTTTTTATAGCATCCCGTCGCCATTATCGTTGCCTCGTATCTTGTTGGCGTATTCCATTGTTGATAGCAGTCTTGGCAAAATGTGCCAAACCAGGAGTTCGCTGGGTGACAAATGAACGCTTTTGTGATTCTCTTTCTCTCAAAAAAAAGCAATGATCTCAAAATAAACCGGGGCAACAATACCTGTTCTGTTGTGTGGACCAGAAACTTAGAGAACAAGTGTCAACCCCATGAAGAAAATCAAGACATTCATAAACAACTGCCTGAGAAGAATCCTCCAAATCCACTGACCTCACGCAATCAGAAACCTGGAACTGTGGCAGTGAAACAAGCAAACACCATGCGGCGGAAGAACTTCTCCAAAGACACTGACCCAGTGTTTGTTGGAGAATATTTAATTCTTTTGAATAGCACACAATTAATTATTTTAGTCCCATTGAGTCCTCACAAATTCATTTTTGTTAGTCTAGTAATATCAACAATGATGTAGTCTAGTCTTATTTTTTTGTCTTACTGGTTTAGTCTTTGTCTTTAGATCTTTTAGTCTTAGACAAATACATTTTAGGTGTGGATATGCAACATTGATAGATCCACTCGACACAATACTCTGAAGTCTGAACAAGCAAACAGGTTATTGAGCACATGAGTATAATGTATAGTAGAAGACTACTGTACAATATACTCATGTACTTGGTCTTTGAAAACATACTGTACATTTAGTCATTTAGTCCCATTTAGTCTCCTGGAATTATTTTTGTTAGTCTAATCTTAGTCAACTTAGTTTTTAGTCTTTTGTTTCCTAATAACTGACTGAGGCGCAGGTCCGTTATAGAGCGGAGCAGTCCGTTATAGTGACATATGTGACCTCTCACATGACCAGAACGCTGGCTTCCGACTGAAGCATTTATTCAAGCCATGTACTAACACAAATTAGCACACAACAACAAAAAGGGGATATGACTAATACTCACTTCCTTCCCCGGGGGGCCCATTCGCCCCGGGGGCCCAGTCCGGATCCGGTACGTGTTCCCATCCGACCCGAGGACCAGCTCTCCATCCTTGGGCACGAGCCTCACCTCATGCGTCCTCTCCGTGCTTATTCGCGTTGCACCACCATCCCTGTTCGCGTCATGTGATGATAACTTTACCCGTTCATCCTCTTCCAGTGTGTTAGCGTCCGGGTGCTCGGGGGGATGCTCCGGAACGGGACGCCTCACCGACGGGGTCTTCTTGGGCACCTCCGCGCCGGTGGGCCTCGAATCCAAATCGATGATGACGCCGTCATCGGACGGTTTCCCGGGGAACGCAGGCCCGGCCCGCCCTCCCGACTCGGCCTTGTCTGTAGTGACGTTCTCCTCGTCCGGACGTTTGGAGGAGGAGGAGGACGAAGACGACTCCGTCGTTTTCTCAACGACGTCCTGTCCGGGGGCGACGGGCTTCTTCCACTTCGGCGGGACGCGCCCCGTCCCGCCGCCGACATGGTGGAGGGCGGGGTCCAGCAGGTCGGTGTCCTCGTCCACCACGAACACGTCCCCGCGGACCACCACTGCCCCTCCCCCTGCTCCTCCTCCCGTGCGGTGGGTCCCGGTGGGCAGCGTCCCGTCGCCTCGAGCGGCCCCCCGCCGCAGGAACACATTCTGCTGGAAAGAAGAAACCACAGCATTAAGGACTGAAGGGAGGGACGGGGATTAGTGTTAATCAATGTGATTTCGGAATTTTAAACGTTTGAGTTTGTGTCGGTTGTCTGGTTGCGGCATTGGTCTGCACTGGTGTGCGTTGTTGCGGCAGACTTGTGGAGAAAATGACTGGACACGGGTGAACAATAAACAACATTTCATAAACATGTTGTATCGTTGCTAATGCCGTCTCGTGACAACCGCTTACGTCACCCAAACAGTGGTAAAAAAAAAAGATTTAGAGCATAACAAAATGCTGCATGATTCATTTAAAATTAAAAAGGGAAAAAACAAACAAAAAACACTAGAAAGCCACTCCACTCAGCCAGCTGTGCTTAGTTAGTTCAGTTGTTAAATGATGGGATTCCTCCGTATAAATAATCGTTCACGTCATGTCGGTAGCAGAAGAGCTTTAAAAATGTCTTCTAAACAGTCAACAAGGCCTGCGGTAGGTTAGGCACTGGAAAATAAATGTGCATGGCTATTTCAATGTTACTATACAGGGAGAAAAAATGTCCACTTTACCCTCCGACAGGAGTTTTCCTGTGATGCACGGTAATGCATGACTGCGGTAATCAGTGTTATTGCCATCACCTTGGTGGGTGATGGTGTGTCACTTTCCTGGACATTCAAGGGATAGTACACTTCTTTTTACTTGAGTTGTGTGAAATACTTGCCCATAGTGTTTGCAACCGTATTAATTGATTGGTCACGTCTTGTGATGGGAGTTCTGCTCTGGCTTTGGTCAATATTAAGTTGTTCTGGTTATTTTTGTGGGAGGTACTGGGGCCACGCATGTACTGTAAATCAATCCACAAAACTAAAGTTGTTTGTATTGTTTGTTGAGCTATTTCTAAAATATTAGTGTGATGTTTGTTGAACTTTGACCCTTCTATCAGACAGACAGCCCAAAAATCACACTTCTTTTGGAAATGGTGATGTGGACACAAAAAACATTGTTCCCTGTGACAAAAATTCCCTGGGTCAAAAATTAACGAAGGTTGCACTAATATTTTAGAAATAATACAAATGTTAGTTTTAGACATTAGTTTTGTGGGTTAATTTATGTTTAATAAGTGACTCAAGTGCACCCCACAATAGTACCGTCATGGATGAAAGGCGACCTTGCACATAAAGACCAAACATCTCCAAATGTCTGTAAAATAAGTTGAAATTGACAAAAGTATTTGGTGTCTCAAATTCTTTATTAAAGTAATAACACAGAAACTTTGTTTTGTAATAATAACTTAATATTAAATTTTAAATAATATATTATTTTGTTTTTATTTTAAAATATTGACTTGAATTTGGTAGCACATCCTTTGGAGTAAATGAAAATGACTGCTGTCAAATACTTCCTATAGGTTTCAGTGAGATGCCTACACCTCTCTACGGGCAGTTTGGCCCACTGTTCTTTTGCAAATCGTTCCAGTTGACCCAGATTTTATGTGCAAGGGTGCCAAAACGTTCAGCCACGACGGTATTTCATACAATTTAAGGTAAAGAATTCTGAACTATCCCTTTAAGCTGTGTATGCAATATAATACTAGCAGCTATAGTATGGGGGTGACAGAAGCTCACCAAACCACATGCCAGCGAAGCAGCGCTTCCTAAACTGTTTGGACTGGCATTGGACATCGCTTTTGGGGGGGGGGTAGCAAAACGTGCTTTGCAATAGTATGCCTGAATTAAGGTCTACTGGAAAAATCTCTTCTTTAAACAACATACTAAAAATATTGCATGTCCCCATCGACCAATCTCTGCGAACTGCATAGCTCAGCTGGTACGGCCACAACCAATCACAACTCAGACACTTTGGCACGAGGCTGATTCTACTGGTCCAATCACATCATTTTGAAGCATGTCTGTTATATAAATATAAATAAACTTGACATTCCAAACAGACATACTGTAATAGTTGCAGCATGTGGCCTTTAGAGGTGACAAAGACGGCAATCTAAAAACAAAAACAGACACAACCGCAGCCTGAACATTCCCCCCGGCTAGACATTATGCCCATATTTAGCATATTATATCGCGCACGCACACTCACACAGTAAACCCACCACAGTTCCTCTCTCCAAAAACACAGAAATGCGCTGGACTAGAAGATTGTTTTGGGCCTTGGGGGGAAACATGGGGGGCTTGAGAGCATCCTGGTTGAAAGAGCATAGCAGCTGTAAAGTTATTTGATGGCCCTAATGGGCTGAAATGGAGACCAGTGGAGTGGAGCTGGGAGGCATGTGGAGTGCAGAGAGGAAGACAGAGAGAACATCACCCTCACTAAGATGCAAACAAAGACACACATGCAGAGTGTGCATTTTCACTTTTGTTTTGTTGAGCTTACTGAAGACCGCAGTATGAAATCAAGACAAGCACAAAATTCCACAGACTGTGCCTGTGTCACATGGGTGACACATAATATGTTATTTAATACTTCATCATTTTATCCCTTGGGGGCGCCATTTTACAGGCGATAAGGGTCCATTTGGTAAGGGGGGCTCCAGGGAAAATCTTGCCTAGGGCTCCAAATTGCTTAGAAACACCACTGATGCCGTCAAATGAAATGACGGGCGGGCTTGCTGATCAATGCCGATTACCATCACCATAGTATTTCTAAACATTATTTTGGTCTTACTGCTGCAATAATAGAAAAGGTGTGCAATCATAGGCACTGGAGAGGTGGACCATTTGGGTCTGAATGTTTTTATCGGGGACACCTGGTCTATTTTTCTTCCCCTGAGGAATGTGCATTTCTGTTCATGGTGTTGCGCCGCATCACTGATTGGCATTATAAAGTGTTAAGCAACAAGACACTCTTTCACCACATCCACTTGAAATGTCACTCATAGATACTGTATGTTGACGGAGTCACACGAGTTTAGAGAGATTTTCTTTTTTCCTGCTAGGAAAAAAATATATATACATACTGTATATTAAAAAAAGAAGAACATAGTACGAATCCCCAGGGATCAAGGAAGACGTGATATGAACTGAGACCAATAAGGTTTCTCCTCCAGCTCTAAGGAACAAAGGCTCCCTTCTCTATAGCCACCAGACCTGGCTGATAAGCTGACACTGGATCTGCTGTGGCCGACGGCGGCCTGTCGTGTCCCTGTGGCTTATCACCACCGTCCAGCCTGGCTCCAGGCCCAGGAGACTGCATGGGATTATCTGAAGTTCCACTAACTGCACCTCTCCTCTCTCTGCCCATCTGGGGCGGATCTAGGCATGGGCATGTTTTGCCCCACCAAACATGATGGCGTGCAAAATAACCCAAGATATTTCAAATTAAAGTGCTTATATTAAAAAAAAAAAAAAAAAAAAAAAAAATGAACCACTACTACTGCTACTAACTAACTACAGTTGTGGCACCACTAAACCAAACAGCATTTCATCATTGAAAACAGAAAACTCTCTGAGTCAGACCTTTAGCTTTATGCATGCTGCGTGTCTGTTGCAACTTCAACAACAACTGATGTTATTATTGATGCTTTACTTGACTAATAAAAGTCCTGCAACCGCAAATGGTATGAGTGCGGCTTCATCGCCCGTGGCGCGAAGCCGCCCCCATACCATTTTCTCCTGCCCCCCAATTGGGAAATGTTACATCCGCCCCTGCTGCCCGTCTGTCTGCCCGTTCCTCTGTCTGTCTCTCATCTCTGCCTCTCGTCTGTTTGTCTCTCTATGGTTTGCTGTATCATGCACATAACCGTCTCTCTCTCTCTCTCTCTCTCTCAATTCAGTGGGACCTTATTGGCAATGCAAACATACATTGCCAGCTAGTGTAGTACGCCATACTAGAATAAGGAGAACATTTATCTGTGTAGAGCGGATTCTATCGAAAATCGATAAAAGTGATTATTTCCCAGTAGGTTGGTTGTCATGCCGATCTTGTCACATCTCGTCAGTGCCAGTGTTGCCAACTTGGCGCATTTGCCGCTATATTTAGCTTTTTTTCAGATGAGTGAAAAGCTCCTGGCGGAAAATCTAGTGCTTTTTGCCTGGTGAGTTGGAGCGAAATTGATTGACAGGCGCCAGAGATAAAAAAAAAAAACAACTCATTTTTTACCATTTTTTCCTCATTTTTTCCTCCTTAAAATATTCATCATGTGAATTAGCCCAAGTCTACACTAGTGGCACTAGTGCATTTTGGATTTTGGAATAGCTCAACTGTACAACCATTTCCAACTCCAGAAAATTGGGCTGGCCAATCAGAACACAGTATGTAAACATATTTCAGTACTGTGTCCTGATTGGCCACCCCAATTTTCTGGAGGAGGAACTGGTTGTACAATAGTGTTATTCCAGACCAATCTGCTGACGGCAGCTGATTCGGTCTGGTTTTAGCCAGGCTAGGGAATTATCGCTAACTTTCTCTTTGTCCGTCCGGCTGTCCCTCTCACACACGACAGGTCAGTCAGGAGCTAGAATCAATGGTCTGTCTCACCTCAAGCAGGGTGACTTTATGACACATGCTTAAAGGGACATTCTACTTTCCAAAAAACTTTCCAAAAACATGAAAACAACCCATCTTTTTTCTGGTGACTGATATTGTCCTCCTAATACGGGAGAAGGCCATGGAATTGCATTTACTGTTTTCATTTATTTTTAAAATATTGTTTTGGAAAATGTAGCCACTTCCATATTTGGTATGCCCACCCAAATGAATAAAACAATATTTTAAAAATAAATGAAAGCTGTATATTAAAATCCATGGCCCTCTCACGTATTAGGAGGACAATATCAGTAACCAGAAAAAAGATGGGTTGTTTTCAAATAATCTGTCATGGTTAAAATGGAGTTTTAAGTTATAATGGGTTTGTATAGGGAGGAGCTGGGGGCGTTAAAAGGAACATCAAATATCTAAATACTGAAAGGAGTAACTGTCTGGTGTAGACCATAAAATGACCAAACGTTTTTTTGAAAGTGGAATACCCCTTTAACTTAGCCTTAAAATACACAGAATTCATCTCATCTCTCATCCGCAAGATTACTGTACATCCTATAATGATTCTATAATTGTCTAGGGGTGCCTGCTGGCCTAATGGTCCAGCCGCATGACATTTCCCTTTGCCACATAATCAGTGTTGGTCAAATGGTAGCCTGTGGCTGAAATGCTGAATAAATAGTGGACCCTGGTATCAGAAAGGTTGAATACCACTGGTATAGATGCTAATATAGACTCTCGCCTGACAGCATGTCGTGTATTCGAGTCCCGTTCAAGACAACCTTTGCTGCATGTTTCGATACCCTCGGTCACACTTTGAAAGTCCCTCCGTATTCATCCATTAATTGTCTCCTACTGGGATAAGTTACTCCATGTGAACTTGCACTATGCCAATACGTGAGGAAGCCGAATTATCACTTTCCCTAACCCTTCACTCTCACTCAATTAAGACTGCTATGGGTGGAGACAGGGAGTGCCTCAGAGATTAGTGCCATAGTTTCATTGACTGGCATGGCTGGCATGGTGTTCTGGCTTACGGCTATAACACCAGCGCACCGCCAGAATGAATGCCAGTGTAAGTACAGCGGCATCTCCGCGGTGCAATAAAGGGCTTTGGATTAAAACGCATAGCATGCACCGCCAGTTACAACTAACCCATGCCGCGGGTTAAAACTCACACATGGCTCCTGACATGCATGACAGGTTACCGTGAAGTTAGGTTTAGAGTTGGGTTTTAGGTGGGGTTAGAGCAGAGGTGGGCAATTATTTTCCCCAAGGGGCCAAATGAGATACATAAAATATTGTGGAGAAGCCAAGACTAAAGGCTGAACTAAAGTCTGCATAATATTAATTTAATTTCAAGATAAAAGTAAGCGTAAGACCAACCATTTTGACACCCATTTATTCAGAATTCGAGCCACGGAGGACCACCATTTGATGACATTTTAGTCCCACAGACCCCAAAACTAAAGATTTCTTTTGCTTTTGTCCACAATTCCAGGCTGGATTTGGGAAACAAAACAGTCCAACATGCAGATCAAAATGACCATTAATCTTCTACATTCTCTAGTTGTGTAGACTTGGGGTTAATTCACATGATGAATATTTTAACTCTTGAAACCAAAAATGAAAACCAAAAAAGAAACCAAATGGACCTGCAACAAGGGTCCATTTGGTTTCATTGTTACGCTCTCAAAGAGTTACATCTGGTTAACCAACTTTCCATATTTAACTGGAAGGACTCTTGGTAGGACTGTTGTGTTACTGTACTGTACTACTGTACAACTGTAGGACTGTCCAACCCAACAGTGAACCAAAAGTAGCTAATATACTGTACAATCATAATTGTAACCACTTAATCCATTTACCCATTGGCAGATCTCATAGAGGCACATCACAAGTTGCAAAGAATGCACATCTGCTATTTCAGAAACCTTTTGACAGAGTCTGACATGTGAGAAGCACCATAGGGTGGGATTAGACAAATATTTAATAAGCACAGTAGGTAGTGTGTCAGATTAAGCTCTTAATGATCTTAGTAGGCAAAACTATAAATATTTTACACATGCACTTTCATGTCTATCCAGGGGCCATTGCAGGGGCAGGCTGAAACACGTGCGCGACTGTACTAACACTATGTGTGTGTTCCCACTAATTAATACTGTATAAATGCATTGGTTTCCCAATGCAGAACAGCACATTGAGCTGGCCTGGTAGACCTGCTATTTTGGGTCGAAAGATATTCATTTGGTGTGGACAAGTGGTCCAAGTACAGAGCCAACTGAGGGACTATACTCTAGAGCAGGGGTGCCCACACTTTTTTGACTTGAGAGCTACTTTCAAAATGACCGTCTCAACAAGATCTACACACCAAAAATGTGATTATTCCATTACTGAAAATCCATTTCAAGGCCCCCTAGAAAGTTGAGCTTTGAAATATTGGTGATGGTGTTAGTTACTGTTATAGTGTTTAAGAATAATGCGCTTAAAATTGGGAGAAATTGGGCGAGAATTGGAAGTTTTTCTTGTATATGCTACTACTAATGTTTGAAAACAAAATATTGGGTTGAGTTGACAGTTTGTAATGTTGAGTTTAGTCTCTTGCAGCCAAAACTAAGAAGTTTCACGCTTTTGTCCACAACTGGGAAAGAGAACTGGCAAAACTTTGGTCAAAATAACAAATATTCTCCATTTAATCTAATTGCATGGACTGTTGAGAGTGTAATTCTTGAGAGTGTGAAATGGACCCGTAAGGGTCCATTTGGTTTCGTTACAGATCTATGGGGACTGTCGTAATCTACCTGCACGGTCTGTGCGATCTACTGGTAGATCACGATCTACCTTTTGGGCACCCCTGCTCTAGAGGGTGTTTCAGCCCCTTTCAGCCGATCTATTGCGTGGATCTATTGTATTTGTTTTACTCAGGACCCCAGGAAGACTAGAGGCTCAGTCATGTATCTCTAATGGGGGTCCTTGAATAAAAAATGCGAACGTTGGGAGGTTTGGATCAGATACAGTAGATTTAACCTTTATGAGAGGATTGATATCAGAGGCTTGAGGCATGATGCTTGTATCTCTGCCAGAACGCATGTCTCTCTGTCAGTGCTGCTGTATGCTATGAATTGTAGAGCAATGCAACGCGGGAATAAAGTGATATACGAGTTTGATAATGAGTCAGCTAAGTAATGTCGCATATACAGTATATACTAGTGTTGTCACAATACTAACTGGATTTTAAAATTCAATACAATATTTTGAAGAACACACACACATACACACACTGCTGGAAAAAAGGACTGATGGAGACATCTAAGTGGCAGGGTATTGAAAAAGAAGCAGTATTGAAAAAGAAGCAGTAGAAAAGATACTCTACTGTTCATAGTCTGCATATTAAAGGGATAGTTCATTTTTTTGGAACTTAAAGATAGAGTGCCATGCTTTTTTCCCCACCCTAAAACATGATCATCAGGCATTATTGTAATATGAGGAAGAAGGTAAAAAAAAAAAAAAGTTATATATTAAAATATAAAATATGTTAAAATGAGGTTTTTATGTGGGCAGCCTCACCAGGTCAATGAGTATGCCTGGTTTACCTGGTGGGTGGTGATGGGTGGAGATATACCTAAACTGAAGCCACGCCCACAGCTGTGGTGGTATCATGAAGGGTGAGGAGTTAGGGGAGGGGCTGATGATGTGATATCACTACATTACAGTTTTTTTCATTGAAAGGGACTCTGGCAATCAATTAATACAGTAGCAAGCAACTACTATATCAATGGCAAGTATTTCATACAGCTTAACTTTGTGAACTTTCCCATTACTGTATCTAATGCACGAGACTGAAGGGGATGTTGAGCCCCAGTCCTCTCCATATACAGTATATCGAGACTTTAAAGAATAATAATGATAATCATAAGGGCTGTCACACAAAGTAAAAAGGTATTGAATGGGCAAGATGGGGCAAAGGCTGGAAACGCAAGCTTAGACGCAGCAGACAGACGCGAGGATCATTGTAATCAGCAGCCTGCCTGAGGGGACATTCACACTGAGAAGCATGGCTTCTCCCTAATTCAGACTTTCTGCGTGTGTGATCATACTTGGACATATGAGGTCTCCACCTAGGAAAGGTAATATCTTATATATTTGATGCCTGTTCAGCCCTTATTTTTCCTGTGGCAGTGGTTCTCAAAGGGTGATCCTGAGACCTTAAAGGAGAACTCCACCCATTTTCAACATTTTAATATGTCATTAATATACCTTAGAGATGTTGTGTGGACATGATAAAGAAAAGTTCCCCCATTCTGCGTTCCCAAGAAATGGAGGTCTGGAGGAAAACCACTAACATGGTGAAAGTTTGAAACATCTCGATGACATCATCAAGATGTATTTTCACCATGTTAATGGATTTCTTTAGACACTTTTTTCTGAGAGTGTACAAATGCAACCAAATGAACCCGTTGGGGGTTCATTTGGTTGCATTTGTACGCTCTCAGAAAAACAATTGAAAATGGGAGGGATTCCCCTTTAAATCAGTGTTTCTCATCCCTACCAAGCCTCACTATTTATTCAGCATTTGAGCTACAGACCTCCATTCGATGACATTTTAGCCCCACAAAGACCCCCAAAACTAAAGATTCTTTTGCTTTTGTCCATAATTCCAGGCTGGATTTCGGAGAAAACAAAACAGGCAAACATCCAGATCAAAAATGACCATTAATCTTCTACATTCTCTAGTTGTGTAGAATCGGGGCTAATTCACATGATGAATATTTTAACTCTTTGAGAGCGTAAACATTAAACATGAGAGCTCTCAAAGAGTTACATCAGGTTAACCAACTTGTCATCATTTAGCCTGGGGACCACCTGGAACCCTTTAAGGGACCACTGGTGATCCCCGGACCACCTGTAGAAAACCCCCGCCCTAAATGGAGTAAAGGCTTAGTCATACTCTAGGGTGAAGTGACTCATTAATGATTTTTTCAGACCTCCATTTTTAGGAAATACAGAATTGGGGGAACTTTTTCATCATGTCCACACAACACCTATATGACACATTAAAATGTTGAAGCCTTAAAAACTACACCAGGGTGAAAGTCCTTCACCATGAGTCACTTCACCCTGGAGTATGACTGAGGCTTTACAGTCCTGTAACTCGGTGTACAAATCCAACCAAATGAGTGCCTTGTGCCTGAGCTAAAAGACCTTACTTCTTTAGCTTGCAATTACGTTAGCGTAAGATATGTGCGCCAACTATAAACACACACTGGCTGCATGGGTCTCTCTGATGTGAAAACCTCCAAAACCACAGGCAACATTACTTATGGCTTGTGTTAACCACACACACATGATTTAAATGCGCCCTTAAACGCAACACTTTGTCAGCCCACGGCAATTAAAGGGGGAAACTCATCTAAAGCATAATTCCACCATATGTAATGAATGCTAATAATTAGATCTTGTCATGTTTAACAACAGGGACTAAAACATGCCAAAATGTCACATGCACGCACGCACGCACGCGCACATGCACACGCACACACCCACACCCCGGTGAATAAGTACACGGTACTACAATAATTAAACGATCACATAGTACATCTGCCACTGATAAATGCAAATGTTTGTGTTGTCACAACAAACAACAAATGCTTAACAATTGCCCAACAAAATCAGCATTGTTCATTTCATTTCTGTGCTCCCTCAATGAGGATTTGGTCACATTTATCTGCACTTGAAATCTTTTCAACATGTTCCAAAATATACCAAAATTGTACCAAAATGCTTTCTTGTTTTCTTTGTACACTAGATACACTCTGACAAAGCACCCCGTTGTGACACATTATCATTTACTCGCGTCAATCAGAAGAAAAACTGCTTCGACAGGCCCCTATATACCTTTTTGAGTGTCCGTCGGCCCTCCACGCGGTAACAACCAACTAAATCCAACAACAGGTATCCAAGAAGGAGCCGGTGCCACCCAGCACCCAGTAGCATGATGACTGCAGGTAGAAGCAGGTATGTGTGTATTCCCAGTGCATTCACATTCTCTATCCGGCCCCAAGCAGCAGCAAGGCTCCAACTCAGAGCAGACACACCTATATGGTGCAGCAGCAGCACACACCCTCTTTCTCCATGCACCACGCATCTTGTATAAACACTACATACAGTACAATCCAGTGTGCTGCATCGCCAGGCCAGGATTAAAGTACTCACATAGCCTGAGGGTTAACAGGCTATTGTTTGGTATTAGGAACATCTGCGGAACCTCCATTTAAAATTGGCTATTTTTGTCCAAAAACATAATATTAACTAGACCTTTGGGGCGCAGGTCTCCACCGGCTCGTCACCCCGTGAGGCCAACATTCACCCCCACAGGGTGACTATTACGTCCCCCTGTGGGGGTGATGTAACAGTCACTGGTGGTGACTCACCATACTGGTGAGTCACCACCGCAAGGTGGCAACTGTTACGTCACTCTGTGGGTGACGTAACAGTTGCACGGACGGACGGACAGACGACCGGACGGACAGGGGGAAACATAGTCACCACTTTACGGTGGAGACAAAAATGGTTTAATTACACAGGATTAGAACGGACTTACATATTCAATAAAATGTCGAATATCTCTACATCATACAACAGGTTGGTTTGAGGAAACAATCTGATTGGTTGAAACAGCTTCTATCC
>JBBWWP010000099.1:0-14164 GCA_039105355.1 Benthosema pterotum | reverse complement strand
ATCAGGAAACTGATGATGATGATGAGGTGGAAAGATATACTGTATATGATATAGATGGGCAGAGGCCGTTAATGGGCGAAGATGAGAATGACGTGCTGCTCTGGTGGAAGAAAAACACCGTCATATATCCAAAACTCGCACAGTTGGCAAGGCGATCTCCTTTGTGTCCCAGCCAGCAGCAGCAGCAGCAGCAGCAGCAGCAGCAGCAGCAGCAGCAGCAGCAGCAGCAGCAGCAGCAGCAGCAGCGAGAGGGTATTTAGCGCAGCAGGCCTGCTCTCCATCCCTACTCTCCATGCCTATGGAGAGTAGGTCATTGTAGCTCTTGCACTTTACTTGTTTTATTTATTTTTATGCTTAGCCTCAGACTATACCACAAAACAAGAAACGCGGTTTCTGTTTTAATTTCTAATGGACATTAAGCCAGCGCTGTTTTTAAAAGCGAGTTTCTGTTTTTATTTCTTGTTGACATTAAGTCCGCTGCTGTTTTTAAAAACATTAAGAGTTCCGTTTTTATTTCTTGTTGACATTAAGTCCGCCGCTGTTTTTAAAAACATTAAGAGTTCCTTTTTTATTTTTTGTTGACACTAACTCCGCTGCTTTTTTAAAAGCGTAACAAAAAAGAGGTTCTGTTATTATACGAAAAAAATCTTTTTTCGGTATCTAAAATCTATCCTTTTTTTTTTTTTTTTTTTTTTTTTTTCTCAAAGTCGGGCCTTGTCGGGCTTCGGGTCCATAAATTATGATAATTAGTAGGGTCGGGCCGGGCGTCGGGCCGCCTAAGACAAGCATTGAAGGCCTGAAGCTGTTTGAGATCGAGACGGTTCTTTCTCTGGAGATGAGAAAACCTAAAGTCAAACTCAATCCATCTACCCTCACTGAGGTTTGTTGCTCTGTTATACAGGGTTGAGGGTGGAGATCGGAGGTGGGCATGCTCAAGGCATGCTAGTAAGTGAAAAGGCCTTCTCAGTCAGAATTTACCATTATGTTTTGGCTTAATAGTGCCAGTCAGGAACATTATAAAGATTCTGAGCCTAAATAAAAATAAATGTTTTATTTTTTATTGGTTTATTTCAGCATGAAAAAAGCGTAGGCAATTTATCAGTTTAATTTATCACATCCTAATGATGTTTATTAATTATCAGTTTTAACAGGCCTCTTTGCCAGTCGTGGATATGATGAATTCCCAGAAGCTTCACTGCCAAAGGAGTTGGACAACAAAGTGACAACAACAGTGAAGTAAATAATAGATTCTAATAGAATAGCTAAATATGCATATTGATTGCACGTTTATATTGTTGACTGTTGAAATCAATGTTGCAGATGCAACTTTATCTTGGCTTATATACTGTTGAAAATATAGTGGGAAATAATACTTAAAAACTGTGCAAAGAGGTTGGAGAAGGAAGCAAGCAGGAGCAGCATTCTATTTCGAAGGTTCCATGTTTATTGTCAGTCTTGGATGAACAGACCATCAGCCTCACGGCCTCCGGCAACACACACACACTGGCAGTACATACAGTAAAAGACTTATAAAGACTAGGCTATAGTTCGGGTTGCACCCCAACCCCCAAGTTAGAGGTGTCAAGAATCCCAAATTAGGCATTGTCTGAAGAAGCTAGTAGATGTTCTCACTCACAAGTCTTGACCATAGTGGCCAGGTGGCCCTATTTCTGTAGAATGACAGCTGCAGGACTCCTTACTGTCCTGAGCTAAGCTGTCAGCATTTTAGGGAGAGACAGCCAATTGTAATTATAGCCAATATTGTAATGTGCAATGTATAATGTGCAATGTATAATGTGGTTCATAAATACACAACATTTCCTCCCTCTTTGAGGTATCCATAATACCTCAAACAAAGACGAAATGAACCACATTATCACCAGTCCTCCCTCTGTCCCTTATGACTAGTCGAACATCAAAAACATGACACTTAAAAAAATCAAACATTTACAGTAGAATGCAAAATAAATAGCTTACAACTAGGTTTTCAAATCACATAAATTGGTAATCAGTGTTCTTCAATACATTACATTTAAATCATCAAAATGTTTCTCAAAGCTCTTCATGTGTTACTTTAATTTCAAGCTCTAACGTTTAACCATAACATAACATAAACTTCAGGATCACTGACACTCCTGGGAACCATCGTGCGCCAGCCACGTGCTGCCACGGAAACAAACACAGAAAAAAAATACGTTCTAGCTGAAAACCACAATAAAAACTCCTTTTACATATCAATAACTCCTTTGTGACGTAATTAATCTCACTTGTATCACCCATTACATAACTCGAATATGATCTCATGACGTATGATTTCTTTTACCCTTTTACACATATAGCTGACACTTAAGGACAAAACTTTGTCATTTTTCTTTACACCCACTGTTCTCTCAAGAACCCCCAATTGTTGAATCAAAGTGTGATACAGCGTTTCAATCATGACAATCAAAACTCCCAGTTTCAATTGTTATGACCAAATTATGCTATATTCATTCAAAAAATGATTCATTTTGTTTAGTTCACGTCTCATTTTGGACAGTTAAAGAATTTCCATTAAATATCAAAAATACTTGCTGCATTTGATAAATTCGCCCATTACAAACTAAATATTGAGATTTCTCTTTCCAGTCGCTCTCTCTAGCCGTTAAAGTATAATCTTCTGCATGCTATTTAGTCCAGCTCTCTCTTTCAAACACCCAGTATAATCAATAAAAACAAATTTCCTTTGCATGTCTTAGCACAAATGCTTTTGTTGACTTTTCCCCATTAAATTTCAACCGAATATAATAAATACTTTTGGTCAAATTAGGACGATTTACATTAATGCCTGCGGCAGGATCACTACCTTTGGACTGACGAAAAGACATCTACCAATTTTACTTCCAGTAAATATTAAAATTCATTTTTCAAATTTAGGCATCTCATTACCCCTTTAAGTCAACTTCTCTAATTAAATAACGACACATAAAACATCAACATATATGCCTACATATGTTGAATTACACTGACATTTAGACATACAATTGAACTCAAATGAATCTGATATTCATCTGATATATAGTAATTCTCCTGCAAGTTCTCTTTTCTTTCATCTCACCTTTGACTGTTCAGTATAGCCATCACAGGCCATTATGAAGAAGCTTGTTGCACACGCAGTTCCCGTGCGCACCACTGGATGCGCATAGGCCAAAGCACTGCCTTCGTTGTAGAGTTGAATTGTTCTCAGTTGTTTTCTTTGTCTCACTTCGATTTTTTCCCTTCTTCTTCTTTTTTTTCGTGTACACACTTCGTCACATTCCTCCATCCCAGCCACAGTGATCAGTTATGGCTGAAAAACAGGAATGCAACTCTGTGTCATCACAGCAGCTCACAGCCACTGCAAGGCAGATTTTCTTCGAAAATAAAACTCACATCTCCTCCCTCACATCCATGAGCAAATCATGGATGTAAAAGAACGTCTTCACAGGAGCCGTAGCCCGTGAGGCAAAACCCATGGTGTGCATGTAGTGAAGTTGTAGATCAGCCGTGCGCCGAGCACTCTCAAGCAGCCTCTTGCCGCCGTAACAGGCCGTCTGGGAACACCTCCCTCAGATCGTAGAACACCAGGGAGAGAATTCCTCACCTCCCTCGGACCGCAGACGAGCCGGGATGATGCTGACGTGATGATTACTGTATACTGCATTTTAGGGAGAGACAGCCAATTGTAATTATAGCCAATATTGCAATGTGCAATGTATAATGTGCAATGCATTATAATGTGGTTCATAAATACACAACAATACATTGCTTCAATTGATGATTGATGCTTGAGTCAGTTGTTGAATGAAACAGTTATTTTTTGATAGAAGACCATAACACTCTATAACAGACCGATTTCCTATACATAACAGCCATGTAAACACCCTGTGACACAATGGCATTTACGGCCAAACGTTGCTCTTGAAAACATTTGAGTGAGAACTGGACTGAGCCGTACACGAAAATGGATTCTATTTGCTCAACTCACTTGTTTTCTCACAGTGCTCTAGCCCTACAGCTGGGCATAGACGGCCAGTAAAAAAAAGTAAACTAAGGAATACTTTTTGGTTGCGTTCTGGTGTCAATTTATTATTTTGGGTTAGGTAGGCACTAGGCACTAATACATGGAATAATATCTGGCTTACAATAATAATATCTGGTCATTGTCGGGACATGATTTGCCTTCAGGGTGAATTATCTCCCACATAGTGTATAAATGATTATTAATCAAGTGTTCCCCATCCCCTCAAAGCACCCCCCCCCCCCCCCCCCCCAACTACTACATTGTAACTGAACTGTGTGCATAATTTGTTTGTCGTAGTGCTCTGAAAAAGAGGATCCAGGAGTGTAAGACGGGTCGCTACATGATGGACAGGACCAAACGCATCCTGGAGGAGCTGAGGAGTCTGCATTGTGATCCTCATCCGTTCTTCCACATCTATCCATCAGATCCAGAGGCAGATCCAGACTGGGAGTCGGATTCAGACTCCGATTCAGACTCGGACTCTGAATCAGGTGTGGAGCTGGACTCAGACTTGAGTAAGTGGTCCAAGTAGTCATGCAACGTCTAGTTTATACCAGGGGTAACTGCAACCTTAGGCACTTGAGTGGGTAATTTTAATTTTCTTTATCTAGAACAGGGGTTTTCAACAGGTGGTCCGGGGACCACCAGTGGTCTCTGAGATGGTTCCAGGTGGTCCCCAGCTAAGTTGGTTAACCAGATGTAACTCCTGAGAACGTAAAAATGAAACCAAATGGACCCTTACGGGTCCATTTGGTTTCATTTTTACACTCTCAAGAGTTAAAATATTCACCATCTTAACACAACTAGAAGATTAATAGTCATTTTGGTCTGTACGTTTGCCTGTTTTTTTTCCCCTCAAATCCAGCCAAAAGCAAAAGAAATCTTATGGTTTGGGGTCTGTGGGGCTAAAATGTCCTCAAATGGTGGTCTGTGGCTCAAATGTTGAATAAAGGGGCTTACAGACGGCGGGGAATAAATCGCCCACTCTAATTCATTCTCAATGGGGCCGGCGTTTTTTGAGCACAAAAGTTCAAAAATCGACCCGCGTTCAAGAGAGCGTTTAACGCCGGTCGTTTTCCGCCCGGCGTCACTGATTTTTGTCGCGCGCGCGTGCACGAAACGAGCACGCGCGCGAGTTTAATTCAAGTTCAATTCCAGTGAACTTTTTGTAAAACGCTTGGCGATTTATAGCAAACATACAACATAATGAGGACGATGAGGACCCACTCTGCAAGTAGACCTGCACAGTGACTTCACCGTTTCTGTTCCAGGAGTGGATTCCCTAATCATTTAAGGCTCTGGCGCAGCCGAGCCAGGGCAGGATCTAGCCAGCCCTACTAGGGTGGGCTGGAAGAATGGCGGGTGGGCAACTCCAAAGTTTTTCATAAGAAGCAGTGCTTTTGAACATTTTTTATACCAGGGCCCACTATTTATTCGGCTTTTGTGGACCACTAGTGGTCCACTGGTTGAAAACCACTGATATTACCTTTCATTGGGTGGGCAGGATGCACGTTTGGGTGGGCTGTGCCCACCCCTGCCCCCCCTCTATATCCGACCCTGAGCCGAGCCATGACGTGAGTTGTGGCAATTCTGCTCTAACGTTCTAATGTTTACAACGCATTATTGCGCGACGTGTTGTGAGTTTGTGTCACGGTCACGCTATGACAAAATGAAGCATGTTGGTTACATGCTTTTAGCCAGCAGAGTTTATTATACAACATATTTAAACCGTGATGGATGCTGCCGATTTTATTTTAACCTACGCAACTTGGAATAACTATAGTCTACGTTCAAATGTCAACCTCTACGGCTGCAGCCATCATTATTGGTGACTGGTGAGTCATTAATTCATTGTAAATTAATTGTAAATTCAGCGTGATCATGATCAGGTAGCCTGCTGACTGCAAGGATGTAAGCTACTGGGAAGTGTAGTCTGTTGGCTGCTGAGCCACGCATTTCGTGCGCCCCCCTCCCCTCCCCTCCCGGCATAAAACGCTCGGCGTTTATCGACGGGCGATTTTCTTAAAGGTAGGGGAAGTGATTTGAAATTCATGGTGTAGTACCAGCCTGGTGCACTAGGGGCCCCCAACAGTAGCTACACTATGTGAACCTGCTGCTCGCTCCTGATTGGAGGAGAATTGGTGGTGACCTGGGGAACTTTTATTAGCTCCTCTGCTAACGTGGGGGAGGGGGAAACTCCATATGTGGTTTCTACACCTTATAATAGAGCATTTTAACAGAAAAAAAATATTTTTTGGGTGATATCTGACAAAAGTGAAATCACTTCCCGTACCTTTAATGTCGGCAAAGAAACTCGCCCGACGATAACGCTGGTGTTTATCGTTTCCGTCTGGAAGCCCCTTTAATGGTGGTCCTTGGAGTCAAAAAGGTTGAAAACCCCTGATCTAGAAAAGTTATCTAGTATACCTTTAATGTTCCTTTTTTTGTTTTAACTTTCCAGCCTTCTGGAAGATGGCCATGGAAGGTCCTCCTGACACTCCATATGAGAAAGGAGTGTTTGAGCTCTACTGCCAGTTTGGACCTGACTATCCAGTGAAACCTCCTCTGGTTCGCTTCGTCACTCGTGTATCCTCATTATGTCATCAGTCATGAATGCACACTGATATTACTGTATATTGAAAGTGCAGTTTAGGTTGTTGGCAAAATGCGAATGTAGCCAGGTTTCCATAAGCCCTATTTTTACGCAAAAACAGCTCTTGCGAAGAGAACATTGAATGGACTCTTCAAAATGCAAATAGGTTTCCATTTTGCGCAAAAGTACTTTTCCGCTGAAATGTGGCAGATTTTGGAGCATATAGAAATAGTATTATGAGGCATGGAAACCGCTTGCGAAAGCACTGGACACATTATAGCACATTTGAGGAGTTCTGGTCTGCCAATGAGAGCGTTGTTAATGTAAGTTATATTTCTACAGCTCGAAACCGAAGAACGCCGTGCACACGCAGACATCCAGTCTGTGTATAATATTATGTAAAGCCTAAAATAAGTAAATAAGTATGTAAAATAAACATATGTCTCAAATTACTGATAAAACTGCGCCACCTATTGCTTATTTTATGAACCTATTTGATTTTCCCCTAGACACCCGTGAGCCGCATCTCATCAGTTAATGGACACAGCAGACAATTCGCTTTTCTTTTTTTAGACTTAATTAACATACTCTTCCTATTTATGGAAAGGTTTTATGGAATCCTAGCTTATGGCTTAGTAACAGAACTTGTTATACGTGAATCAATCTTTCTTAACACAAGCACAGATCCATCACTGCAACATCAACAGTGTGGGTAGAATCTGCCACAACATATTTGACCGTAACTACAACGCTCAAATCACCATGAGAGAAATCCTGGATGCCATATATGGACTGCTCATCGTCCCCGAGCCTGAGGACCCCCTGGACAGGTTCTTCCCACTTTTCCTTCCTTCCCCTACTGTATATCGCCTCAAAATGTTTTGTCATGTACAGTAAGGCAAATTATTTCGTATTATAGTGCAGTGGTTTCAGCCTTTGAGGCATGGATCAATGTTTGATGGCATTTGGCCTTTCGCTGGATAAGAATTCTACATGCTCTAATTAGCCCTTCTCAAAACCCCACCCTTTAGTTTCTGTCCAATGACAATCCAGGTAGTTTAACAACTGTCGCTATGCAGGTCAAGCGTTCCTCTGCTAGCGTGCCTATTGGACAAGGTCGGATTGGGGAGGGGCTTTATGAAGGGCTAATTGTGTAGACCTATTGTAAATAAGGCAACACAGATGTTAAGCAATAGTTGACAGGAGCAGTCCCTACTTTGTGAAAGATTCTCTATTTATTTGGCTGACATGATGATCCTTTTTTTGTTTTGTTTTGTTTATCTTCCTTTAATCTGACACTGCACAGTTGATTTAAAACAAGGTAAAAGGGCAACTCAAGTTCAATGATGATTGACATCATTTCCGGCTTAATATATATGGTTGTCTGGTATAGCCACTTTACCGTCAGACCAGCTTCCGTCTCAACGCTAGACGGACGGGGCTGTTGAGTGGGGAAGAACGTGTGTTTCAGGTTTGTTGTATTTCATTGTCAACTTTTAATTTACTTTGTTTATTTTGTTTATATGATTACCGATTGTGTGTTCATTTTTGTTGGTTCCAGTAGTGGTTGTTTGGATGAGGTCCCTTTGTGTTTCAATTCATTCCCTCTGAAGTTGCGTGCAGTCAGTAAGGTAATTTGTGGTTTATTTTTCTTTCTTTTCTTTATCATGTATTTCTTCATTATTGATTGGTTATTGAGTATAGTTTCTTGTTTTGTGTTGTACCAGTTTTGACGTAGGCTTAATGGTGAATGGTGAATAAAGAAACGGCCTTCAGTGCAAGCTACTACTGCCTCTGAGAGTTCTTAAAGTATCCAGCGGGAGTGACAATTTATGCTAGGAATAAAATATTTAAGGTGCTTTTAGGCCTAGTATAACATATTTTGTCTTGTTAGCCAAAGGATCCTTTTAAGGAGAAACAATGTTTTTTTTTTTTAGCCAAGGGTCCTTTTTTTTAATACATTATCTTAATTTAATAAGGCATTTCACCTGAATATGTATCTCTTTGGAAGCATTTTGGCGGAGGACTTCTTGACCAGCCGTGACCGGTACGAACAAGCTGCCAAGGACAACACAGAGAAAAATGCAGCGAGCTCAATCGATGACGTGGAGAAGGTGAGGAGTTCTTACTTGCATGAACAGAATGAGCACAAGTACTGTAATCGGTCGCGGGCGGGTGGGAACCTCTCCATTGATTTGCTGGATTATGGATGGGGTAGGGATGGTAGCAGGGGCGGATCTAGGTATGGGCATGGGGGGGGGGGGGGGGGGGGGGGGGGCAATGCCCCCCTAAATGCCCAGTCTGTCCCACCAAACATGATGGCATGCAAAACAACGATATTTCACGATATCCACGATATTTCAAATTAAAGTGCTTATAGTTAAAATGATTTGAAAACACTACTGCTACTAACTGTAGTTGTGTCACCACTAAACCAACAGCATTTCATCACTGAAAACAGAAAACTCTGAGTCAGACCTTTAGCTTTATGCATGCTGCGTGTCTGTTGCAACTTCAACAACAACTGATGTTATTATTGATGCTTTACTTGCCTAATAAAAGTCCTGTAACTGAAATGGCATGGGGGCGGCAGCGCCATTTTCTCCAGCCCCCTCAATTGGGAAATGTTACATCTGCCCCTGGATGGTAGAGCCCTCTGTCAATAAAGCCAGATCTATTATGGGGACATGGTGATGACAGAAGAGACTTATGTTTGAAGACCCTTTTATAAACAATGTCTAAAATTCATGTTATTTTTAGAATTATATTATATTATTATAGCAGTATTAGAAGAACTTTAGGGAGACTAACAACAGATTAGCAATTTGACCTTTTGTAGAGCAGAGGAAAATGAAACAGGAAAAGAGAACAAAATAATATGGCACTGGACAAACAACTAGAACTGGCCTACTTGTCACAAGTTGGCACTCGATAGAGCGTAGTTTTAGTTTTCTTTGCATTGTCGGTCAATGAGCTCAACTTGGCCTATTTAAAATGGACATTTTGTTGCCCATTTTGAGTATGTTCGGTGTTAATTTACAGAAACTGGTGGGTCAACCTCCTGGTGCTCTACAAACACCCCAACATCTGATGTGTCCACTGACCAAGAGGATGTTTGTTGACCCGGTCAGAACAGTCCATGGAACAGTGTATGAGCGCAAGGCCATCGAGAATCATCTCAAAATGTGAGTACACAACAGTTAAATCACATTTATCCATCTTCATTGCCTGACTTCTATAGACCTGCGCAGTGACGTCACCAGCCCTGTTCCACTAGTCGATTCCTCATTCATTTTCCTCATAGACTTGGTTAATAAAAACACGATTGCCAAAGCTAACTCGGGTCGTGACAAATCATGACAACAAACACAATATCGTCTATAATACGTTGTATATAATTAGGAAGAAGCAGAAAAAAAGGCATGATACAAGACTTTTTGTTTCGTTTTTCATCTTAGAAATGATTTGATTGTCCCAAAAGTTTGTGTGTGTGTCATCATGATTCGTCACGACTCGAGTTGGCTTTGTCCGCGGCGTAATCGTCTTTATATAAATTATTTTCGAAAAGTCTATAAGAAAAATGAATGGGGAATCCATTTCTGGAACAGAGGCGGTGACGTCACTGCGCAGGTCTATACTGTGCATACAATATCACCACGGTCCAGTTTGTAAAAGAAATACTGAGAGGGGCACATCACAAGCAAATGTAAAACAGAATATCACTGCAGTTTGTTTTGCCATTCTGGTTGATTGTTTCAATAGTTTATTGGTAGAACACAGTGCAGTCTTACTGTACATAAATAAAATCAGTACAGGGTAGCGATAGGATCACCGAAAAAAAAAAAAAAAAAGCTTGTGGTTTTGTTTCCATTCAGCTCCTGTGTTCAATTCATAATCATGACATGGAGATAACAATAGTTCAAATCATCAGAAACAATAAAATAGCAAAATAAGCTGAACATGAAAGGGTGACAGGGGAGTGGGGATGTTGGCATTTTGAAAGGTGGATTTTCAGGTATGTTTTAAAGGATGCCAGGGATTTGCTTTCTTCTTCATTAACACTTTTCATATTTCTAGTTTATTTAAACAAGTAAGCCTTTTGGTCAAAAAGCGACCGCAGCAGCGCTGCCCCCTCTGATGTATAATGTGTGCACTTCTCTGGAATATCAATACACTAGCAATTTATGAAGACTACTGAAGGGGTGTGTGTGTGCGCGTGCGCGTGTGCGCGTGCGTGCGTGCGCGAACAACAGAGTAGCAGTGAGCGTTACAGTGTGACAAGCTTCCTCCTGGTTTACATACTAACTGTGACCTGCAATCGCAATTGTCATTGTGTATTCTCACAATGACAAAATGAACATGGTTTCAGGTCAGAGCATGATCCTCATTTCGGTACGGACCACCCCCTCGGCCTCACAGACCTCAGACCAGATCGAGACATGAAGAGAATGGTGAAGGAATACCGCTCAAACCAAATTAAGGAACAAGCATGAATATGCCCACATGCCTGGTTATGTCTGTGTTCTTTTTGTACAGGTGTTAATATACAGTTTCCGTTCTCTGAGGAGCACAGACCAGGTTTCTTTCTTTTCTTTTTTTCCTTCTTCTGTTTTACAAATAGAGAGGTCAAAGTTATGTCTTGTACAAATCATTTAAAAAGGGGGAAGACGTTTGAAACAAATCACAAAGATGCCAAACTATTGCTGCCTAATGAGGCTGTGTACAAGTAGAATGATAATTCAATACCCCAACAAAATAGTTAATCAGTGGGTTAGTGGATAGGTGAGTGGTTGAGAAGATGAATGCTTTATGCAGGAATTCCATATTGCTAAACCTAAACTAGTGACACATGGCTCAAGCCAACAACCTGGGAAAAAAATGTTTGGTTCTGTAAGAGAGGAGGCAGCGCTGTGTTTATTGAAGCACTTTAATGATGACGAACCCCATCCAGCCCCAAAAGGCTTGGAGTCATCAACATGTAGTTCTTCTTCTATGCAAGTCGGATATAGATCTCCTGTTGTCGCTGTTGGGCAGAAACCTTGCATGTTCATTGTTCATACAGTATGTCAATGTTTTAATGTTTATTGTGAATTTATCACGCAGTAGTAGCAAAAGTCTTTTAAGTGTGTGTGTTTGATTTTGTGACTTCATATGGACAAGCTTTTTTGTTTTTGCTGTTTTTTGGGTTGTTTTTTTGTTTGTTTTTCGGTTTTTACATTAACTGAAAAGTAACTGTTTTGGACATAGCAAGGTTTCAATTCCACACAACGGCGATGGTATTTTGCCTCATTACCGTGTGACTGTTGAATTCTTTTGATTAAACACACCACACTGACCAGAATCCCAATCGCGATCTGTCTGCTGACACACTGATAAACTGAAGGATACACCTCAGTTAACCTGTACCAGTTAAAAATGGTCATGGCTCCCATGCATAACTTTATATACTATGTGGGATTGATGATGCCATCAGAGGTATGGTATGGGTGGTGTAGGGCGTCTACCCAAAGTACAGGAATGTGGAACAAACCACACATGTTTTTCTTTAATTATAATTACTTTTATTGTACTATAGGTGTGTCATAATGGGGTAAAGCTGGATGTAATTAAATTAACAAGCCCTTTTTAAAGTGCTGACAGGGCAAGTAATGCCTTCCTCCCATTCTACACTAACTACAGTCTATAGTGCATGATGTTTACCCTTTTATGATACATGCATGTAATGTGCAATTTCACTCCTTGTATTATATGTTATACTCCTATTACAATGATATGATAATTGGTTTTGCCCTGTTTCTTTGGTTTGTTTCTTTGGTTTAAATGCACAATAATTTTCAGATCTGCTCAGTGCTGATTACCATTACTCGTTTGTTCTTTGTCTGAAGTTAGATTTGAAAGCTGCCGTGCGGTTCTTTGATCAAAATGTTTTCAGTAGTGTTGATTTTTGCATGCATCGTTTTTTCTGAAGAAGACATGTTTTGATTAAAAAAAGAAACTTCCTGTTTGCATTATTATTATGGTTGCATTATTATTATTATTATTATGGTTCTCTTGTTATTCCAGTATCAAGCAAGATGGCACAGTGTGTTTGTAGCTTTCTTTATGTCGTCCTCAGTTGAGCCTTCCGTCGTCGCTTCTGGTCGTTTCGGTTCTCCATACATCCGTCCATCTCGCTGGTGCTCTGCACTCTTTCTGGAGTACATCCACATACAGGTATGTTGGTATAGGTGGGGCGTAGGGTGACCAGATCATGTCCCTCTTTGCGTGGGACAGTCCCTCATTTAGAAAACTTTTCAAACGTCCCACAAATTCAGACTCTGTCCCACATTGTGACTGGGCAGAGGCACCAGTTTTCAAAACACCCTAATACTTTGTAGTCCCCTAATAGTGTCTTTCTGTTGTCTCTTTTCCTCTTATATATGCGATTTGGAAATAATCAGAGAAGTATTGGTGCCACTATAATTCCACATTCACTCCAGGCAGAGGGGCCTATTTGATCTAAGATTGTAGATCCGTTTTTGCTATATTTGAATTGAAATCCTGAATTATTTTTGGAATATTGACATCAAGATGTTACTAATTTGCCAACCACATGCATTTCCCCAGTCGATTTGCCCCACGCATGCAACACTACTGTGGCTTAAATCAGTGGTTTTCAACAACCACAAATGGTCCCTGAGAGGATTCTAGGCGGTCCCCAGCTAAGTTGGTTAAGATTTAACCAAGTTGGTTAAGCATATGTAACTCTTGAGAGCGTAAACATGAAACCAAATGGATCCGCAAGGGTCCATTTGGTTTCATGTTTACGCTCTCAAGAGTTAAAATATTCATCAATCAGCCCAAGTCTAGAGAATGTAGAAGATGGTCATTTAATGGTCATTTTGGATCTGTATGTTTGTTTTGTTTCCCAAATACAGCCTGGTATTGTAGACAAAAGCAAAAGAAATCTTTATTTTTGGGGTCTGCGGGGCTAAAATGTCCTCAAATGCTGAATACATAGTGGGCCCTGGTATCAAAAAGGTTAACAACCACTGCCTTAAATGAACAGTTTGATTCTGGTCACCCTAAATGGGACGTCCTTGTGACGATGCCCATGTATTGTTTCCCACAGCACCAGTTTGCTGGCTGGCAGCTCTGTCTCTCTGGAACTGTCGCTCTGTCTCTGGAATTGTCCAGCAAGTCTCATACATTCTCCTGGCTACTATTTTTCTCCCTCAATGCAGCTCAGCCCTGACTTATAGTAGTACTCTAAACAACCAGTAGGGGGCTCTTGTTGTCTTCATAATGTTTTCGTCATCTCCAGGACAACAGTCTATGAATCAGTTATGACTTGAAATTATGAATGAAAGAGTCACAGATCCATTGCAACACCTTTATTGTTAAATGTGCGCACAGACGTCACAGTCTGAGATTCGTAATGGAAGAACAATAGGCAATTTGAGTATTGCTTAATCTTAAGTCATACAGTTGTAAAACCTGAACTATGTAATGTTTAATGTGCTGACACTGCGTTCCATGGGGTCCACAGA
>JBBWWP010000098.1:0-14128 GCA_039105355.1 Benthosema pterotum | reverse complement strand
GTTGTCAGAACGTGGTGCCATGCCATAGCCTGTGTCTAAACAGGATGGTTACATTTTGTGTAGCACTGAACCTGTGGTGGAAGGGGTTAATAGCGGTTTGTTTTATATCAGTGGTTTTCAACCTTTTTCATAACAGGGCCCAAAACTAAAGACTCCTAACTTGTGTCCAAAAGTTAGGAGAGATAACTGGCAAAATGTTGGGGTAGATTCTTGAAAATGATGTAATTCAGATGTTTAAATATCATTTAACTCTTGATCTATTCTAGATCTTTGTACAGATCTACAAGGGTTCATTTGGTTACCAACTGTCCATCTACTGGTTACCTCTACTGGTTGAAAACCAGTACCTGTTTTATATTGAAAACAATAGTGGATGACTGCACCCACGGGTGTAGACACGTGGGGAAAAGGGGGACAATTGTAGGGGGGCCCAAAGTCAGGGGGGCCCACTGAAAGCTTGCATTAATAAGGTTTTATTTGTTTTATTTGATTATATTATGAAAAATATTTGATCTCAAAGTGCACCAGATTGAAGCATTTTAAAGGGGAATTCCACCCATTTTCAACATTCTAATATGTCATTAGTATACCCTAGAGGTGCTGTATGGGTGGACATGATAAAAAGTTTCCCCCCCATTCTGTGTTTCCTGGAAATGGAGGTCTGAAGAAAAAACACAAAAACATGATGAAACACATCTTGATGGCATCATCAAGATGTATGTCATCATGTTAATGGATTTCTATAGACACTTCTTTTTTTCTGAGAGCGTACAAATGGAACCAAATGAACCCGTTAGGGTTCATTTGGTTGCATTTGTACGCTCTCAGAAAAAAATGTTGAAAATGGGTGAAATTCCCCTTTGACGCCGCTGGGAAAGGGGGGCCCATGTGGAAAAGCTTTGCAGGGGGCCCAGAATTGCTAGCTACGCCCCTGACTGCACCTACCTCCGTAGAGCCCCCTTGCTACACGTTTTGCTGTGGTCTGTCCAGGGACTGATGGCCACAGCCATTGAGATGCATTCATTAAGTTTACATTCAGAATCTTGTTTCTCCACGTAAAAAAAAAAAGTTTCTTCGTAAAGAAAAAAAAAGCATGTTGATTCAGATGTCCACAGTGATATCTGCTCGCATCATGATCGAAATATAACAGTTTGTGGTGAAAATACACAGCTCTGCTTCCTCAGTGTTGACTTATTATTGACCAAACCCTGTCATTTTACAGGTAACATCGTCGGTGTCCATCAGGTCGGTGCATAACAGCGAAGAGTTGGGAGTAACACGCCTTGTGATTGGCCGCAGCGCCCACTGCACGTAGCACATGACCCACCGGCAAAAAGTGGACGCCAGCATCGGAGTCGATGGACAACCATAAGCAAGTAAGCACATGTGTGTGTTTGTGTGACGAGGGAAAACGCTATGGTTGGTTGTCATACTGTGTACGCTCGTTCAGCTCTGGGTGTGGTTAGGGTGACCAGATGTCCCTCTTTGCGTGGGACAGTCCCTCATTTTCAAGATTTTTCAAGCGTCCCACAAATTGAGACTCTGTCCCACATTGTGACTGACAGGCATCAGTGTTCAAAATGCCATAATAATTTGTAGTGCCCTAATAGTTGGATATCTGTTGTATCATTTCTTGCTATGTTTTTTTCTTTTTTTTTTTTTTTAAGAATTCCCCCATGGTACCACTATATTTCCACACTCACTCTAGAGAGGCCACATCGCATATACTGGCATATCAAAACTAGCTGATCTACTATCTCAAAACGTGTCGCAGTGTGACTCGTTTTGAGATTGTAGATCAGCTATTTTTTTTTATTTCAGATCAGCTGTTTTTGCTATGTGTAAAATGGAATCCTGAAATACTTTTTGGAATATTGACATCAAGATGTTTGCTAACTACATTTTGTCCCATTTCCACACTCTACTTGTCCCACACATGCAACACTGCTGTCCCTCAAATGAACAGTTTGGATCTGGTCACCCTAGGTGTGGTACGTAATGTACGTTGAGATGTGGATGGACTTCATGATTCCATGGAGATTTGACCTTCATTAAGTAGTTGACGGTTGACGCTGCTTCAAAGACTGGTTCCTGATGGTCATTAGGATTATAAGGCTTAACTCACTTGCTGCCTGGATCGTCTTTTAAAATCTTTATTTTAAGCGCTTGCAAAATGTATGTTTTGGGTGAATTCTGTATGGCACTTGCGGCACATCCGTCCTCCGTTCTTCTCGGTTTTCTGTTGAATCTGTTGTCCATTGTCCATATATGGAGTTATACATACCTTAGGTCAACACTAGATGGCTCTAGAGTCTCCGTATATGAACTAGATAAGGACAGGCCAAGATGGAACATTTTAACTTTAGTTTGTAAGATATATCACCATATTTAGAGATATTGATCAGCTGAGGGTGGTATCAAGCATGCTAGTACTCTATGATTCTTGTATTTCTCTCTTTGCACACCCCCCTCTATCACACACGCACACGCACACGCACACGTGCACACACTCTCATTCATTCTCTCTCTCCCACTTACCCTCTGTCAGCCCCCACACTGTATATATCTCTATATGATTCCCATTCCCATCACACAGCCTCACAGCCTCTGTGACCTTGGACTGGTGATTGTACAATAGTTAATCATCTATAAATTACCATGAAAGCAATAAGGGCGAGGAGAGGAAATGGCTCATAGCGTACGGATGTCTTTTCATCGTCGAGTGGAATTGTGTTGCTGCCGCAAGACTTCCTTCCATGCTGTACAGACCTTCCTTAGTGCTCCTGATAAACTAAGAAAGCAGTCTGTCTATTGGTCTACATTTCTATTCTACCTTTGTCCTTTTGTCCAAAGTGTGGTGGTAGAAACGACCCATGCAAGACACCACCCTAAATACATGCAGAACTTTGTCCTTAAATCACCATCACATCACTTTTCAAACTGATCCTCACTGATCTTCAGGATAAAATGACACTTTTTTTCTATTCCTCAAACGTTGCAATACGATAAAAGGTATACAGCTTTTTTTTTTTTTTGCCCACAGCCCTCCTGTGAGAACAGCCGTCCTGTGAGACAAAGACCGTCCGTCCTAGTCGTAGAAGAAATATTTTATCATGAACATGAATGGGAGGACCAATTATATGTAATTATATGAACGTAAAAATGAAACCAAATGGACCCTTGCGGGTCCATTTGGTTTCATTTTTACGTTCTCAAGAGTTAAAATTCATCATCTTAATTAGCCCAGGTCTACACTGTAGAAGATTAATGGTCATTTTGATGTGTTAATTTGCCTGTTTTGTTTCCCAAATCCAGCCTGGAATTGTGGATATCTAGAAAGCAGGGAAAGACACAGAGGCAGAGTGCAATGACTGCCTTCAAGACAAATTTATCTGGTGTTGTGTTATAGTGCACTATGTTGCACACTTGCCCGATCGGGCAACCAGGTAGCAGTCTTCACTTGCCCCACCATTTTTTTTACTTGCCCGAGGCAAGTGGGCAAGTGTTAGTGTCAAGCCCTGAGCTGGTTGGTGATATTTAAAGTATGGGATCAGTTTTTCTTACCCAGGTCTCTGGTGCATTGTCTGATTTCAACCCTATTCTGTTCAGGTTGATATAGAATTGGAGCAGCTAATTAGAAAATTGTGCTATTCAGAATCTTTCAGTACAGGCTTTGCAATAAGGAAATGGAAATCCATTGAATTAAATTAACTACAATAGAGGATTAATACAATAATTAATTCATAAAGGCTAGAATTAATTGTTTTCAGAAGGTTTAGGGTTAGTAACCCCAAGTACAATGATGGGCTTTTTGCACCCTTATGAATAAAATCCATTAAATGGTGGTCTGCAGCCCAATTACCGGCTAGAGGCATACCAGTGTATTGTAATGTATGTGCCGTATATTGTAAAATCACTATTAATTATGTCACTGATCTATTTGTACATTATCTGAGTGACAGACCCACACGGGTCCAATTGGTCCCTAATCATCACTTGGTTAGGTACCCCCTGGAACTATCTCGTCGTTAGAGGTACCACACTTTTGAGGAGCCACTGTTATGACTGACTAGTGTTCTGAACCCTAGATGCAACCACTACATAGACAATTAAACACTTTATTGCCCAATTATTCAGTATAAGGATGATGTATAGATATATATAAATCCATATAAATACATAAATACATATAGCGAGATAGGGTAGATATGTATCTATAAGAATATATATAATACAAAACTATACTTAGGGGTTTATCCAGAGAGTAGTCGTAGACGAGCTTGTAGATCGGCAGCAAACAGACAGTCCGTAACAAAGGGGAGACGAGGATGAGGGTGCCACTCCAACAGCCAGGTCTGGAGAACAGAGAGGACCCATCTCTTTCTCTCTCTCTAACCCGATAGTAACTTTTCCACCCACCACGGCACGCTCGATCTTCCCCTAAGTGTTGCGACGTTCTTCGCCACCAACATGGAATATAACGATATAATCCACCATGACTATAACAGCGCTGACTCTCGCATAGACACGAGTGAGACATACAACGAATCGCCGATCCCTCATGCAGCCTCGCATTTCCTCAGTGGTAACTGCAGCGCAGCTACTCACGGAAAAAAAAACATAGCGTCGATTATCTGTTGTTCCACAGCAGGAACGGATTTTGTGAGAGTGCTTGCAATGTATGTGTCATTTACATACTGTGCATTTCGTGCCTCACTAAAAGCTCCCAGACTGACAGACTGACTGCCCAGCTCATTATAGGATACTAACGAGATGGGCTTGCTACAGTATGTAAATGTGCACCACTCGCAGCCAACGCATTTAGTGGTAACTTGTGTCTTTTCTGTTAGTGCTGCGGACAGGCTAACTAGCCAGAGACTACCGACAAACCGTGCATGCGTGCGTGCGTGCGTGCATGTGTGTGTGTGTCGGGTGCTGTTGGAAGGGTGACCAGATCTGGGACAGTCCCAGGGTGACCAGGTGTCCCTCTTTGCATGGGACAGTCATTTCAAAAACTTTTCAGTCATCCCACAAATTGAGACCCTGTCGTACATTGTGACTGAGAGACTACAGTTGCCAATTGTTCTAATAGTCCCATACAGTTGGTATTCTGTTGTAAAGTTCTCCAAATGTCTCTTTTCATGCTGGATGTGCTTTTAAGCCTGTTAAAATAGGACATGTAATAAAAAAGACATGTCATGACACCTATACCTTCAGGGCCTGGAGTCAGATGATGATAGTGGTGAAAAGTAGCTGTTATAGAGGTGAGTGGTGTAAACACATGAGTGAGGGGCTGTGTTGCTGTTTTTCACCCAAAGTGTAGCCTACGGTATTGTAATTACATCACATGCACGCGCACATGCACGGACGTGCACGCGCACAAGCACAGACTCGAAGCCTCACCACCTTGACTACCCAATTTTCTGGGGGAAACACTGCACACCCATGCAGCTCGTCAGGGGCGAGGGGAGACACAGAGGTGGCCCTGAGTGTTAGGCTGGAGGAGCGCAGACGGCGCAGTGGATTGTGCCGTGGAGCACCAGAGGTGGAAGGTGTAGGTGGAGGGTTTGAATCCAGGTTCGGAACCGTAACGGCCACTGGCGTACGGTATGGATCTTTTTCAGACCATGCCCTCAGAATTTTAGAAGCGACGTCCTTCTGCTAAAATACATGCAAATTCAAAACAGGTGGTGCGTATGGGCTGTTGGGTGATATCTAGCGAGCGCTTCCAAACTGCGAAAATAATCACCTGCAGCAAGTAGCTCACAACATCTCTGTTGTGGATTTTTTTTTTTTTTTCATAAAAAAAAAAAAAAAAACTTTGGTGCAAGAGAAACAGAATAATTCAAGCGTTTGGTAGAGCTGCAATGTTGAGAGTGTGAGTTTGATGTGTAGTACAATCAGAGAGGACTGTTTGATGTAACTCTTGAGAACTCTTGAGAACGTAAAAATGAAACCAAATGGACCCACAAGGGTCCTTTTGGTTTCATTGTTACACTCTCAAGAGTTAAAGTATTCATCATGTGAATTATCCCAAGTCTACACAACTAGAGAATGTAGAAGATTAATGGTCATTTTGATCTGTATGTTTTGCCTGTTTTGTTTCCAGTCTGGAATTGTGGACGAAAGCAAAAGAAATCTTTAATTTTGGGGTCTTTGGGCTAAAATGTCCTCAAATTGTGGTCCATGGCTCGAATGCTGAATAAATGGTGGGCCCTGATATGAAAAAGGTTGAAAACCCATGGTCTAGAGGTGTCTGTCTGGGGTTTAAGACTTAGAAATAGACACTGTGACACAGTGTCACAGAAACCCTGAGGCTCAAATTGATACCCTTGGTGATTCCAGGTTGTCACTTGACTCAAAAGATTGTTATCATCACTCAGTCCACAAATTCATGTTTGTGTCAACTAGTGATGTTGTGTGACATGTGAGAACTGATGGTAAACTGCTGTTGACCACTGTAATTATGTCCCTACAGTGCTAAATATTGATCTGTCACTCAAAAGCTTTCTGTGCAGTGTGTCATTGTCGATAATGGATTATGACTCGGTTTGTCGTACTTTTAATGGCATTTACCCGCTAGATGCACAAAAACAGCAGTGTTGTATAGATGAAGCGATTTAAACCAGTCTCAAGTTCTTACAACATCAGAGCAAGGGCAATAATGAAATCAGATGGATTTCTCAGGATTTGTCTCGTTTTTCTTGCGTTCATTGACACACTTCATCTCAGATAGACCATGCATAGACCATTTATTGCAAAGCTTTGTTGGTATGGTATGGCAGCGTGGCTTTGCTCATGTGATTACAGATCATCTATGTACACTATGTACAGAGGGTCTGAAATCATATTTTATATCTCTCATTATCTGTGCACCGAGACACAGCTCTGATATCAACAACCCCCCATGAGCATGCAGGTACGATAGCAGCCGTGAGCAACAAACCGTACAGGGCAATAACAGATGAAGATATCCAGCTAGATCACTTACAATCCAGTAATATCCCACCATACCCAAGCTGTAAAGATGGTGCATGGGGCATCATTAACATTCTATCAATGCACATGTAACATACATGAGCTGGGAGTGAACATTCAAGTCTTCTAATGACCATACGTGTGCGTCGGCTGCAGCCAACAAACAGCACAGCTGCTCTCTGACTCTTTAGCATACATTATTTATAATCACTGCTACTGAACATGCCCTGCCGTCTCACTCCATTCTCTGGCCTCTGAGTGCGTTCTGGACGCGACAAGCAGCGTTGCCAACTTGGCGCATTTGTCGCTATATTTACTTTTTTTCAGACCCCCCCTAGAGCCAAAATGAGTGAAGCTCCTGGTGGAAAATCTAATGCTTTTTTGCTGTATGGTGAGTAGGGGTGAAATTGGTTGACAGGCGCCAGAGATAAAACCTTCGCCTTTCACCATTTTTCCTCCTATGATAGAGTCCTCCTTCCTTCCTAGAAAGGATCATTGGTAACCAAATGAACCCTTATGGATCTGTAACTCGTAAAATGATCATGAAATTGCACCAAATGGTCCATTTGTTTTCATTTTACACTCCCAAGAAGATAAATTATATGTAAACATCTGAATTACCTAATTTTCAAGAAGAAGAATTGCTATTTTGACCAACATTTTTTCCGTTATTTCTCCTAAATTAGTCTGAGAGACTAAACTCAACATCAAATGCTGGTCCTCCGGGGCTAAAATGCAGAATAAACAGTGGGCCCTGGTATGAAAATGGTTGAAAACCCACTGCTCTAGCGCATTCTAGTGCATTTTGGAAGTGCCACTAATGCATTTTGGATTTTGACAGTTGGCAACACTGGCGGCAGGCGGACAGGCAGACAGGCAGACAGACAGACAGGCAGGCAGACAGACAGGCAGGCAGGCAGGCAGACAGACAGACAGACAGACAGACAGACAGACAGACAGACAGACAGACAGACAGACGGGCAGGCATGCGGACAGGCGGACAGGCAGACAGGCAGCGTTACATCCAATAGCCATGACCTCAGCGCTTGTCTCGTCAATATTTCAGCTCAGACGCGTGTTTAATAATCTGCCGATATGTCGGCACATGGAAACCACAGAGGAGAGGACCTGTATGTGGGATGGGAGGGCCGCTGGCCAGCCCTGAGGCTCTTCCTTCAGCCACACACCATGTTTATCCCACCCAGCATCCATCCAGAGAGATGGATTTTAGACGCTAGTAAGAGGATGATGTCTGGAGGGTCTGGCTGGACAACGTACTGTGTAGATCAGGGGTTTTCAACAGGTGGTCCGGGGACCACCAGTGGTAGTTAAAATATTCGTCATCTGAATTAGCACTATTTAACCAAACCAAAAGAATTCTTTAGTTTTAGGTCTTTGGGGTGAAAATGTAATCAAATGGTGGTCCGTGGCTCAAATGCTGAATAAATGGTGGTCCCTGGTGTCAAAAAGGTTGAAAACCACTGGATTACACGCTAGTAAAGGATGTCTGGAGGGTCTGGCTGGACAACATACTGTGTAGATGGAAATAGACCGAAATTGACTGGTGTAATGCAGGGTGTCAAACTCAAATACATATCGGGCCAAAAAAAATTGATGTACATAGGTGAACTTAAAGGTAGGGTAAGTGATTTGAAATTCATGGTGTAGTACCAGCCTATTGCACTAGGGGCGTCCAACAGTAGCTACACTATGTGAACCTGCTGCTCGATCCTGATTGGAGGAGAATTCGCCACACCTGGGGAACTTTTATTAGCTCCTCTGCTAACGTGGGGGAGGGGGAAACTCCATATATGGTTTCCACACCTTATAATAGAGCATTTTAACAGATTTTTTTTTTTTGTGGGTGATATCTGACAAAAGTGAAATCACTTCCCCTACCTTTAAACAACACCCCTTAACCCCATTATGCACTTATTTTGGGATAGGGAAAACAGCATTAAGGAGTGTTTTCACAAAATGACACCTGGACCACTTTTTCTAAATAAATAAATAAATAAATAAAAAATAATAAAAAAATAACTATAAATAAAGATAAAAAACACTTTTGGTGTGGAATTTTAACCACACATGCAGTAGTTCTGTCCCAAGACATCTGCTGTACCTACTGAGGCTCTGCCAAGGAGAATCTAACATGATGAATGTTTTCATTTTTCTGCCACCGCTGCATGATTAGGCTTTTTTTCCAATACATATAAATCATTCTCTAATGAAACATTATCTCATTCAGACTCCAGTAATTTGCAGAGAGTTCGGCCCCAGTGCTCATGTAATAAGATAATGAACCATCAATGAAGGGATAGATAGATATTTAACCCTTAATGTGCACTGAACGCATTTTGGTGTTTTATCTTTTGAAAAATAGCAGATCTACAAGCTCATATCGCGCCACCGAGTGGCGCGATATGAGCTTGTAGTTCTGCTATTTAAAAAAAAAAAGTGAAAATGTGCTGCAAATCTCTGAATACATTATTTTGGAAGCAAAGATTTTTAACTCAAATCTTTGCTTCTGGGGGATCCCCTAGAACATGTTTTTCAGATGGTCTGCAGCCAAATATGGATAATTCTGGTGGTCCTTGGCTTGAAATATGTTAGCATCACTGACACAGGAACACAGATTTTTCAGAAAAAACTAGAATCTAGTGTCAGAAACTATAGAATCTAGTGTCAAAAACTCGATTCTAGCTTCAGAAACTAGATTCTAGTGTCAAAAAGTAGATCCTAGCATCAGAAACTATAATTTAGTGTCAATAACTAGAATCTAGTGTCGGAAACTACTGTAGAATCTAGCGTCAAAAGCTAGAATGTTGCTGCAGCTATAATCTGGTGTCAGAAACTACTGTATAATCTGGTGTAAGGAACTACTGTATAATCTGGTGTCAGAAAGTCAAATCGAGGGTCAGGCAAAATAGGTTAACAGGTATGAACAGCACAGCAAATGTAGAAAATTAATGTCATCTCTCGCCTTGTAGAATCACTCGGTGAGAACTGAAGCAAGTGGGCGTCGCCCACACTTGTCCGTTGTCCATTTTTGCCAACATTTAGGCCAATGATTGCCCTTTTCCGCCAATGAGCATCGAACTGCTGTCATTGCTCCATTGCTAATGCTGATTATTGTTTTTTTCAACCAAGGTTCATTTTTTAGGTTGTTATTAGAGAAAGTAAAGGATGGGTGTTAATTCCTTGCCTTTCCCTTTTGATTTTAGGGATTTTGGCTCTCAGGAAAAAAGCTACCAAAAAAAAAACATTAACATGGTGTAACACAACTTGATGATGTCATCAAGATGTATTCCACCATGCTAATGATTTTTTTCAGACCTCCATCTTTAGGAAACAGGGAATGGGGGAACTTTTTATATCCACACAACAACTCTAAGGTATATTACATGACATAGTAAAATGTTGAAAATGGGTGGAATTCCCCTTTAACTCATTGACCGCGATCGGATCTTCTTTGTTTCCTCTCCATTGCCGCGGCTCAAACCAGTTCGATCGGTAAAAAAGCCCTTATTTTGAAGCTCAGATCTCCTAAACAGGATGTGCTGTTTCTGTTATGCTGTGTCTGTTGTCTTGCCTAATCGATCATCTGGCGATGTACCCAAAAACATCCGGTTCACAAGTCAGGAAGAGCTGTGTAGCCCTGGCTGCTTAACCCATGCGCCAGCGACATTGAGGGGGCAAACCGGAGGAGAGCCGTTTGAATGCATTGGATTGAATGAATGTCAATGGGACGGAAAAAAAAAAAAAGTTGTCCCCAATTCTGTCCCAAATGAAAGTCAGCAACGGGATGATCATCAGACGATGCGCACGGACTAATAGTTGGATTAAAGAATGAAATCTACATCTCGTCGTGATACGAGCCGTCGTCGTGACCGGCGGGGGTATTCTAACGGGATGTCCACGAGCAGCGCGTGGACGGCAGAAAAACTATTAATTGTCCATTTTTTTTGCCAATACGCTGTGCATTTGCCGGTTTAGTTCAATCTGCCGTCTGTCAGGATGCAGAGGTGAGCTCTGAGCCTCTGTCCATCTTATTTACGCTGCCATCTATCAGAGGTGAGCTCTGAGCCTCTGTCCATCTTATTTACGCTGCCATCTATCAGGGTAATTAAACCACAATGAGGGGTGAGGAGCTTGACTGGTTTTCTAGGGTTATTTTGTGCGGAAAAACGATTGGATCAGAGTCCAGGCAGACATCAGTTAGAGCCCAGTGCACCAAGTCACACCCGCCTGCCCACTGCCAGACCGTTCAGAATGCATTTACCCCTGTGAGTAGTGGCTCTTGATCTGATGGCCTTTAAATTCATCCATCCATCTCCACCCGCTTATCAGTAGTCGGGTTGCGAGGGCAACAGCTCCACCAGTGCTCCAGACTTCCCTCTCCATAGCGACCTTATTGACTTTCCCCTGAGGGATCCTCAGACAGTCCAAGGCCAGAGAGTGGATGTAATCCCCACATCGGCCGACAGCGCCTCCAGGCTTGAAGCTCCCGCGCTGGTGGTCAAGTTTGGTACTGCAGGCGGGTGGAATTCATGTACGAGCGCCCCGAGAGCACGCACGCTGGTTTGCTTTGTGCACGCAGACAGGGCAGTTTGTGTTTAAGTTGTTTTCTGGATGAACCAGCGGTCCTCACGTCATATACTACCTCTCAAAACACAACAGAGGTATTATATGACAGATAATAAGCACAAATCCAAAAGCTGTTTTTTTTATGCTGTTTATTTTTTTTTCCCTTTGCTCGTTCTCGACAGCGCTCATTCATGAATCCCTTCTCTTCCCATAATCCCTTGCTTCGGCGCGTTCATGGAGGAAATACTTCCGCATTTGAGCACCAAATTTTGGTGCTCAAATGCGGAAATAGGCGGTACTTCCGGCGGTCTTCCGGGTGCTTCAAAACGCAATGAGCAACTTGTATTGAAATGAACGGCAAGGGGGCGGGGCTATCGCTCGAGTCCGGTCTCTATATTTTATTACTCTATGGTAATCCCTCCATCTGGTCCTCGGTCTGCCCCGGGGTCTCCTCCCAGTGGGACACAGTACATTGAGGACTAGTCTGATTTATCAGAGTGGAGTTCAACTTCCTGAAGCTTGAGTCTGAAACTGTCCGCTGTCTGTGAGATTTCAAGGGGGAGGGGCTTGGTTCATACCAAACAAACCAGAGGTTGTTGTCAATCATGTTGGCTAATGGGCTAGCCTGTTTGCTAACCACACAAACACAGCCAACCAGCGCTGCTAGGATGTGAACAAAAGCAGTAAAATACGTTTGGATGGTGATGTTTATACAACCTGACACAACCTGAAACTATCATAGGTCAGTTTAATGGACAGATTGATACGCCTGTGATTCATCCGAGTTGCAGCCGCCATGTTTGTTGTTTGACACTGTAACTGTTGCACTGTTGAGTGACGAGGTTGCCGTCCAATCAGCTGCGTCTGTTGGATGTGTCGTTAGACCAACCCCCAACTCTGACTCTCATTGGTTAAATACGTCTCGGTAAAGAAGGCCAGACCAAGAGAGACCAAGAGACAGTCCTGTGTCTATGCGTTTGAACCAGGCTAATCGAGGAGAGGCTCAAAGGAGACGCTCGAGAGGCATCCTAACCAGATGAACCAGAACCACCTAAGCCATACCTAGGCATTATGCGGCCCGGGGGCCAAATGCGGCCCTTTGGCTGACTCTGACCGGCTCGGGGACCACCAGTGGTCCTTGAGAGAGTTCAAGGTTAAATATGGAAAGTTGGTTAACCAGATGTAACTCTTTGAGAGCGTAAAAATGAAACCAAATGGACCCTTGCGGGTCCATTTGGTTTCATTTTTACGCTCTCAAGAGTTAAAATATTCATCATCTGAATTAGCCCAAAGTCTACACAATCAGAGAATGTAAAAGATTGGCCTTTTTTTTTTTTTTACCTGTTTTGTTTGTGAAATCCAGCCTGGTATTGTGGACAAAAACATGTGGACAAGAAATCTTTAGTTTTGGGGTCTGTGGAGCTAAAATGCTCAAATGGTGCTCCTCTGTGACTCAAATAGTGGATATATAGAGGGCCCTGGTGTCAAAATTGTTGGTAATGTTGAAATTAAGTTAATATTATGCAGACTTTAGTTCAGCCATTAGTGTTGGCCCTCCACAATATTTTATGTATCTCATTTGGCCCTTGGGAAAAATAATTGCCCACCCCTGACCTAAGCTGTCTCCTTTCCAGGTGAAACAGCAGCAGCTCTACTCTGAGTCTCTCTCGTGTTGTGACTGAACTTCTCACCTTATCTCAAAGGGAGATGCCAGACGCCCGTCGGAGAAAACTCATTTCGGCCGCTTTATTCATGACCTTATTCTTTCGGTCTTGCCTCAAAAAATGCGGTAGCGGATGTGTGAGATTTGGAAGTGCCACAACCCGGGGCGGAGAAATATTTAGACTCATTTTCCCCCTCTAATTTCTCCCATTAGAAAAAAGCGATGTCCCACTTAACAGTGAGGCCGAGCGTTGGTTCCATGCATGTACAGTATGTACAAACCCAGCCAGCATATTTAATGCTCTATTATTTACCCCTGGAGACTTCTATGGCATTGCCCACGCAGCATTTTTTTCTCCTTTCTTTTCGGATGAATCCAAAGGCAGGCAATGCATTCATCAGGGACCCAATTACTATTTCACAGATCTTCTTTTTTTCATATTTTTCATGGGGAGGTACAGCATGGATGGGGTTTTTCACGTTGCACTTTTTTTTAGAGACACCTCTTTCAACCTGTTATCATAGCTAATGCTTTGCACTAATGAAATGCTTTGCACTAATGAAAACCAAATGGACCTTTGAGGGTCCATTTGGTTTCATGTTTACACTCTCAAGAGTTAAAATATTGTGAATTAAGAGTTAAAATAATGTGAGTTAGCTCAAGTCTACACAACTAGAGAATGTGGAAGAGTAAAGGTCATTTTGATCTGTATGTTGGACTGTTTTGTTTCCCCAAATCCAGCCTGGAATTGTGGACGAAAGCTTTAGTTTTTGGGGGTCTGTGGGGCTAAAATGTCATCAAACGGTGGTCCTCCGTGGCTCAAATGCTGGATAAATAGTGGTCCCTGGTATGGAAAAAGGTTGAAACCCCACTGTTCTAAAATGTCATTTAAAGACATTT
>JBBWWP010000097.1:0-14282 GCA_039105355.1 Benthosema pterotum | reverse complement strand
TGAGTTGTTGATCTGATAATTTTTTGAAAATTGTGAAAATGATGCACAAATCTAAAAAATATATTCTATTTGACATCCTGAGTGTAGTTTCTGGACACTAGATTCTAGTTTCTGACTACTTTCCATTTTCTGTTTTTTGATGTGGTTTCTGACGGATTCTAGTTTTTCTGAAAAATACATGTTCCTGTGTGTCAGTGATGCTCAACATATTTCATGCCAAGGACCACCAGAATTATCTATATTTGGCTGTGGACCCCATCTGAAAACGTGTTGTTTAGGGATCCCCCAGAAGCAAAGATTTGAGTTGAAAATGTTTGATTCCGAAATAATGTATTCAAAGATTTACAGCACATTTTCACAATGTTTCAAAAATAGCAGAACTACGAGCTCATATCGCGCCACTCGGTGGCGCGATATGAGCTTGTAGATCTGCTATTTTTCAAACAGCTAAAACACCAAAACGCATTCAGTAGAGAAAGGCTTAAGTGGTTCATTGAAACTCCCCTGCAGTGAGTGAGAGACAGTGAACAGACAGTGGCTGTCTGGGAGACAGACAGTGATGGACAGCAATGCTGAGTCCACACGTGTAGCTAAAGTCAAACAGCATAGCAGACGCAGTAGTTCTGTTCGACCTCCTGTTAGTTTGACCATTACTCATGTGTCTGATGATGACCGAGGAAAATATCAAGGAAATGGAGCCTAATATAGCCCTATATTATACTGTATATATGAAACAGAAGTGAATTCACCTTAGAGATGGATGACTGTTTTAACATTTCCATTCACTTGCTTCACTTAACATTCCATTCACTTACGTGTCATAACAAACATAATGCAACATAACAAAGTCAATGGAACGTTCTTAAGGCCAGATCATTGATTTGGATTGGTGTAGTATTACTGCAATTGTATATCAGAAAAAGAAACGATTCAGTACAGATTATTTGATTATTTGCGAATATGATACGATGCATAGTCAATGTTGCCCTTTTCATTTTGATATACTCCGATTCTTGAAATTTAAAAATCGATGTTTTCGATGCAGTTATATTGTTACGCCTTGTGTTTGTGTGTGTGCGTTGTGCGTTGCGTGCGTGCGTGGTTGCCTTTTTAATAGTCTGGAGGGCAAAGTTGAGTGAAAATGGTTAAGCAACACTTTTGTTTTGTAGCTTTAAGCTGCAGTTGAAGAAAGATCAAACTCGGAGAGATGTGTAGCAGCTACCAAATAAAATGTCATCACTTCAAGCATATCTTCATGCCACTGGCACTGACAATCAGGGGCGGATTGGCCATCTGGAGTACAGGGAGTTTTCCCGGTGGCCCTGCGCCAACTAGTGGCCTGGACAAGATCCAAAATGCACTAGTGGCACTTCCAAAATGCACTAGAATGTGCTAGATGCTCGCCTGCCTGAAACATACAGATCAAAATGACCATTAATCTTCTACATTCTCTAGTTGTGTGCGGACTAAGTTGGGCTGGGGCAAAGGAAAATTGTCCCGGTGAGAAAATATGTCTCAATCCGCCCCTGCTGACAATGAATGGCAGCCTGTAGCTACTGTGTCCTGTTCAGATTGGCAGATACCACGGGCGGATCTAGGCATGGGCATGGGGGGGCAATGCCCCCCTAAATACCAGTCTGCCCCCCTAAACACAATGTCCTGCAAAACAACCCAACATATTTCAAATTAAAGTACTTATATTTAAAATGATTTAAAACGCTACTAACTAACTACAGCTGTGTCACCACTAAACCAACAGCATTTCATCATTGAAAACAGAAAACTCTCTGAGTCAGACCTTTAGCTTTATGCACATGCGTGTCAACTTCAACAACTGATGCTATTATTGATGCTTTACTTGCCTAATAAAAGTCCTTTAACCGAAAATGGTATGGGTGCAGCTTCATCGCACGTGGAGCGAAGCGATACGGGCGATGAAGCCGCCCCCATACCATTTTCTCTTGCCCCTCCAACATGTTCTCTTGCCCCCCCAAATGGGACATGTTACATCCGCCCCTGGCAGATACAGAGAGTGGTGTCATCTAGAGAGCAGTGGTTTTCAACCTTTTTGACACCAGGGCCCACTATTTATTCAGCATTTGAGCCACGGACCACCATTGAGGACATTTTAGCCCACAGACACCCTAAAACTAAAGATTTCCTTTGCCTTCCTCCACAATTCCAGACTGGATTTGGGAAACAAAACAGGCAAACATATACAGATCAAAATAACCATTAATCTTCTAGTTGTGTAGACTTGGGCTAATTCAGATGATGATGTTTTTTACTTTCATTGTAAATGGCAATACTGTACATGAGACGCGTGGCAACTAAAGATGCATACAGGAGGGGCTAGCAACCCTCAAAAATATATCTCCGCCTCTTTCTCCCTACCACTTACGTTGGCACATGTTGCACAACGTTGAATATATCACAGCACGGATTGAAAGTACACTTTCTATCCACCACAGCGCAGTATGATACGACATGTGTAACCCACCAATGGTAAAGGCAAATAATTGGCTATCAACACCTTGCAGCCTGGTGACCCTTTTAACCAATCAGAGCTCACAAAACAGGCTTCAGTCCATCACAGTGCAGTCACACACAAAGAATCAAAATGCTTCTCCAAAATGTAACTACAGTGAAACCATGGTGTCAATTAACTCTGGCCCATGCAAGCCATAATGCCATTGTTGACGTCTGAGGTGGGTGTGGGGTGGGGGGTCTTTGAGTACCAATTTACTTTCCCATCATAAAACAGCCCATGGTGAGGTTTTTTGGGTGATGTAAGTACTTGTGACTGTGTGAAGCTTGGGGATGGTGAGAAGCCGTGGCTTGTTCACAGTGCAGTAATTGAAGAAGAGAGATACACAACGTACAACAAGAGGGGAGTGAGGAAGAATAGATGAAATACACACAAAAAAAAAACAGATTGACAAAGAGACGAAAAGAGATGAAGAGACGATTGAAGAGGAATGAAGAGATGAAGAGGATCATTAATAGACAAACACAATAAGATGAAAATTTTGAAAATAAGAGACAGACAGACAGACAGACAGACAGACAGACAGACAGACAGACAGACAGACAGACAGACAGACAGACAGAAGACAGAGACTAGCTAAGTGTTTCCATTTGTGCTCTCCTCTTTAAAGTGGCATGTCAGCCCTATGCTCTGTGTTTATACACAATCCTAGCAAAGAGGAAAAATAGCTGGTTCAATTGCTGCAAACTTCTCAAGTACTTTGCAGCAAACGCGTCAAGGTCAGGCCCGTATTGTGGCTTATGCACACATGTATGTATAGTCAATAAAGAGACAGAGATGGAAGGTCTAATTGCAAAAACGAAAATCCATTGTTGTTGGCAAGAGCAGCGCAGGAGCTCACAAGGACAGTTTCTACAGTACAGGAACATGTGTGGAGCAATGGAGGACTATTATATCCGCCATGTGCTCATGCAACATGTACTAGACACTACGTACTGTCTGATAGGCATGTCACGGTGTTAAAATCTCGACACCGGTTTTATAGTTTGCTTTTAAAACCGGTTTTATCGGTTTTATAGTTTGACCACTAGATGTTCTCAGAGTCCTGGCACATGCAGGCCAAATCCTCAATCAACATTAGTATATACCTGTATACGATAGCATTTTATCCCCGCAGACCAATAACGAAATATTTCTTTTGCTTTTGTCCACAATACCAGGATGGATAGGGGAAACAAAACAGTGAAACATACAGATCAAAATGGCCATTAATCTTCTACATTCTCTAGTTGTGTAGACTTGGGCTAATTCACTTGAATATTTCAACTCTTGAGAGTGTAAACATGAAACCAAATGGAGCCTTGCGGGTCCATTTGGTTTCATGTTTACACTCTCAAAGAGTTACATCTAGTTAGAACATGCAATATTGAATGAATGGGCACATTTTTTTTCGGTATATTCGGTGGGCAAGCAAAGTACTGGTTTTGTGGTCCCCATACCGGAATTACCGGTATTACCGGATTACCGTGACATCCCTACTGTCTGATACTAACTTGTATGTGTTGGACAATTTTTTTGATTAGTATCTTAACTACCGGACTGCCGAACACGCGGTCGTTGTTTTATTACCGTGAAATAATGGCGCGTTTTATTTTATTTTATTTGTTTTGTTTTCAGGAGCCTTTTGTGGGAATCTCCAATGTCGTTGTCATGGCGCACGGGTGAATTGACTGTTGCTAGACGTCACATCCTGACTTTTGACCCGAAACGTTTTGCTTAGATGATGTGAGGACAGGTTAGTCAAGACACCAGAAGGCTGGTTGTGCTCAACTGTTTATGAACATGGCATATTTAGATTGTGACCTTTATGGAAAGAAAATATAAGTGCATACATGTTTTAATATGTCACATACAGTATATGACATTGGCCCCAAACATAATATTATGTAGGGGGCCAATTTCACATATATACCACAGTCAGGTTAAAGGTTAGGGGAAGTGATTTCACTTTTGTCAGATATACCCCCAATTTTTTTTTTTTTTTTTTCTGTTAAAATGCTCTATTATAAGGTGTGGAAACCACATATGGAGTTTCCCCCTCCCCCACGTTAGCAGAGGAGCTAATAAAAGTTCCCCAGGTCACCACAATTCTACTCCAATCAGGAGAGAGCAGCAGGTTCACATAGTGTAGCTACTTTTGGGGGCCCCTAGTGCACCAGGCTGGTACTACACCCATAAATTTCAAATCACTTCCCCTACCTTTAATATACTGTATTATGTAAACATGACTGTGGCATACAGTACGTGTGGTTATATATGACACATTTATGAAATTGGCCCCCTACACATATATCAAGCTGACTGTGGCATATACAGTTGTGGTTATATAGGACATATACATCTCCAATATGTCCACATACAGTATTTATGTGCATACCGGTATATGTACCTGATTATTGCATATATGCAACATATGTGATCTTGAATATCCAGACTTATATGCCTATACGACTTAGATGTTGTCTTTTAAAAACGGAATGAATTCACTAATGCGCATGTAAGTGTACATTGACAGTACGACATGTAAGTCAGACCTTTTTAACTGTACAACTGGAAAAGTTCATTTCAGGATGCAAGTGTGGTAGAGGGAAAGATGAAAGACAGGAGAGATGGAGACAGAGAGACAGACAAGAGAGGGAGAGACAGGCTCTGCAGGGATCCAGTTATCGATATATATCTTATGGAGGAGAAACCCAGTAAGCCCCAGAGGGACGGTTTACAATCCCAGAATGCAGCAGTGTATCTGCTGAGGACACGGACAGAGAGAAGTTGTTTCTGGGAAGAATCTCAGAAGCAGCATCACTGACTGCTTTCTGACTGTTGTCTTGGAGCATGAACACCCCAGCACCAAAATTTGTGAAAAACTCCTGGCGGAAAATCTAGTGCTTTCTTGCTGGTGAGTTAGGGCGAAATTGTTTGCCTGGCGCCAGAGATGAAACCCCTGTTTTTTCACCCATTTTTCCTCCTATGATAGAGTCCTCCTTCCTTCCTAGAAAGGAACATTGGTCCCTTATAGATCTGTAACTCTTGAGAGCATAAAATGAAACCAAATGGACCTGCGAATTATGTTTAATTAATTCTGAATTACCTAATTTTCAAGAATCAACACATTTAGAAAATGTAGAAGACTTGCTATTTTGACCAACATTTTGCCAGTTATATCGCCTAAATTAGTCCGAGAGACCAAACTCAACATCAAATGGTGGTCCGTGGCTAAAATGCAGAATAAATAGTGGGCCCTGGTATGAAAATGGTTGAAAACCCACTGCTGTAGCGCATTCTAGTGCATTTTGGAAGTGCCACTAGTACATTTGGGATTTTTGCAACACTGGACACAGGTAGTGAAAAACAGAGGTTTGATCGCGGATTCGCGGCCAGCAATAAAACGATGAGGAAGAAGGTACAATGAAAACATGAGGACGGGGTATGGATGGAGGCAATAAAGAACAGGAATGACCACCAGAGATAAGAGAGAATGAAACAATAGAATGATTAATAGACACAAGGGAGGGAGGGGAGAGAGAGAGAGAGAGAGAGAGAGAGAGGAGATAGAGAGAGAGAGAGAGAGGGAGAGAGAGAGAGAGAGAGAGTGAGAGAAGAAGAGGAGAGAGAGAGGAGAGAGAGAGAGAGAGCGGAGAGAGAGAGAGAGAGAGAGAGAGAGAGAGTGATGATTAGATGTTTCTCTAGGTGGATCAGGATTAGACCATCGAGGCTCTGGTCAAAGCAATCAATCGTACTTGATAAAAGATCGGCTAAATCCTCAACCAGACTCATTCTCTTTCCTTTATTGGCCCGGCTTCAGTGGTCAAATTGGGTTGTATGTGCTTTCAAAGTTGGGGGGGGAGAGAGAGAGAGAGAGGAAGAGAGAGGGAGAGAGAGAGAGAGAGAGAGAGAGGAGAGGAGAGAGAGAGAGAGAGGAGAGAGAGAGGAGAGAGGAGAGGAGAGATGAGTAGATAGAGAGAGAGAGAGAGAGAGAGAGGAGGGATTTTAATCCACCGATTCTAAAACCGCCCAAGGCGATCAGTCAGTCGCACCCGGACCGGATAACGCTTTTTGCTTTATAAAAGTTTATTCTCGTAGTATTTTGTCTCAGTTTTGCTTGTTTCACTTCAATTCCCTCTTTGCCTTTGGATTGAACTGAATTAAAAATGAGGAAGAGATAGAGGGAGGGAGGGAGGCACAGGGATCGTGTTATCAATATTCTGGAGGCTGCAGAAGAAACCCAGTAAGCCCACGGGGACGCAATCCCAGAATGCAGCAGTGTACTTCTGAGGACATAAGACTTTTTTTTTTTAAAGACTATGACTAAAACATTAACAGTAACACTGTGAAAGTACTGAGGAACAGAGTAGAAGAGGACAGAGGAACAGAAAATTCTAGAAGGCCCATAGGTCATCATGGTTCACTTTGAATGGTTTAGCAAGGAAAACAATGAATTCAGTGCTGTTCTGTGATTGGCGTAGGTCTATGCTTATCAAATATAGTTATGACCACTGGCACTGACTCGGATCTATGACGATTTTTTGATTAGTAGCACTATTGTTTGATACAATCCTGATGCGAGCGAGGGGCGCTAGCAGCGCTAGTCTCCTCTTGCCAGCTGAGCAGTTGTAGTGGTACTTTTAGAAGTGGGGGGACGCCTCTTTAAAGGGAAATTCCACCCATTTTTATTTTAGCACAAATGTGAACCAATGGACCCTAGCGGGTCCATTTGGTTCCATTTGTACGCTCTCAGACAAAACGAAACCCCTTAAAAATGGTGAAAACACATCTTGATGATGTCATCAAGATGTATTTCACCATGCTAATGATTTTTTTCAGACCTTCATTTCTAGGAAACTGGGGGGAACATTTTTTATCATGTCCACACAAATGTCTAAGGTATATTAATGACATTGTAAAATATTGAAAATGAGAGAAATTCCCCTTGCATGCAGACTTGCATTTGCATTTGCATTTGCGTGCACCTGCACAACACACGCAGTCTAGACACGCTATTAAAACAAGTATTAGCATATTGAGAAAGATTGTTTACAATGCATTGTTTACAATTGTATCCATAAAAGTAAATGACAAGACATAAAACATAGCCTACTTTTGCACCAAAAATATCTTAGATGTGAGAAGTGCCCCCCCCCCCCCCCCTCCACTACACCCCTGAGCTGAGGGACCCAAATAATAGACGGACCAAAAGTAACATCCTGTGCGCCGATCTAAAATGTCCGACATAGCATCGACTGAAATATGAAAGATGACTTTTATATGAAAATCGCTGGCAGTAGCTCCTACAGAAATAAAGAAATAAAATGCTGGCCGAACAAGTATTAATTCACTGTCCTATGTTTCTAACGTGGTTAACAGAGCAACATACAGAGATGTTTAGACAACACACATAAAGCCCTCATTTATTCTAATTTGCACCAAAAAAAAAGAGAGATCGGCATGATTATCGGCCTTTATCATTCCAGCGTGAAACAGAACTTGTCTGCTCCGTTTATTTCCCAGAGCAGCATTGACTGACCTCTGACATCGGTGTGTGTGTATGTGTGTGTGCGTGTGTCTGTGTCTGTGCGTGTGTGTCTGTGCGTGGTGTGTCTGTCTGTGCGTCTGTCTGTGCGTCTGTCTGTGCGTCTGTCTGTGCGGGTTGTGTGTCTGTCTGTGCGTTGTCTGTGCGTCTGTGTCTGTCTGTCTGTCTGTCTGTCTGTCTTGTCTGTTGTCTGTCTGTCTGTCTGTCTGTCTCTTGTCTGTCTGTCTGTCTTGTCTGTCTGTCTGTCTGTCTTGTCTGTCTGTCTGTCTGTCTGTCTGTCTGTCTGTCTGTGTGTGTCTGTGTGTGTGTTGTGTGGTGTGTGTTGTGTGTGTGTGTTGTGTGTTGTGTGTGTGTGTGTGTGTGGCGTGCGTGCGTGCGCGCGCGTGTCTGTGTGTGTGGTACCTGTGGTCGGGGGTGTCCTTTAACGATACACTGCAGTACCAGCGTGTCTCCTTCCTTGATGGTTGTAATCCTCTCACCTGATGTTGTCTTCCTTGACGTTGCATGCTGCACCAGAGTGCACAATCTGGGCATTGGCTGGAGCTGCACACACATTGAGAGAGAGGGACAAAGAAACAGTATAGAATTAGTCATCTAAGGCAGTGGTTTTCAACAGGTGGTCCGGGGACCACAGTGGTCCTTGAGAAGGTTCCAGCTGGTCCCCAGGCCAAATGCTGGAAAGTTGGTTAACCAGATGTAACTCTTGAGATTGTAAAAATGAAACCAAATGGACCCTTGCGGGTCCATTTGGTTTCATTTTTACACTCTCAAGAGTTAAAATATTCATCATCTGAATTAGCACCACTTAATTAAGGAGTTTACACTGTTTTGTTGGCAAAATACAGCCTGGAATTGTGGACGAAAGCAACAGAATTGTTTAATTTTAGGTCTTTGGTGTGAAAATGTAATCAAATGGTGGTCCGTGGCTCAAATGCTGAGTTAAATGGTGGCCGCTGGTGTCAAAAAGGTAGAAAACCCCTGATCTAAGGCAGCAGATCAAGCTTGCTCTGTTACCAATTCCTACAACGTCTAACTTTAGACAGTGGTTTTCAACAGGTGGTCGGGGACCACCAGTGGTCCTTGAGAGGGTTCCAGGTGGTCCCCAACTAAGTTGTTTATAACCAGATGTAACTCTTGAGAACGTAAAAATGAACCCAAATGGACGCTTGCGGGTCCATTTGGGTTCATTTTTACACTCTCAAGAGTTAAAATATTCATAATCTGAATTGGCCATTTTGGAATGTATGTTTTGCTTGTTTTGTTTCCCCAAATCCAGCCTGGAATTGTGGACAAAAGCGAAAGAAATCTTTAGGTTTGGGGTCCGGGGCTAAAATGTCCTCAAATGGTGGTCCGTGGCTCAAATCCTGAATAAATGGTGGTCCCGAGATGAAAAAGGTTGAAAACCCCTGCTTTAAGAGATCAGCATACGATTGCCTGTCCGCAAGTAGTCCTGGACTAGCTCCATTCATTTCCTACTACCACAGAAAAACGGGGTGGCCAATCAGGACACAGTATGCAAACATCATTGAACACTGTGTGGGAAATGATCATCATAATCATCATCATCATATTTCCTTGAGCCTATAACACCATGTCCGAGTCTTTCAGTACCATCATAGAAGGTAGTGAGATCATAGAAGGTAGTGATAGACCAATTATCGGCCGCGGCCGATTATCAAATTCGATATTCATGATTTCATTAATAATCGGTATTGGTGCTCAAAATAAATAATCGAAAAAAAGAGCAGCCGATTATTTGTATTTATTATGAATGTTCAAAAAATGGTACATCGACCACTTTAATTGAAGATCCGGTAGATTGTGGTGGTAAGGAGATGTATAGCTGTGTGTCTCTGACTCTATCACCTCATGTATTTATAGATTTATCCAAATTATCCAAAATGTATTTTCTCTTTTCTTTTATGTCTGAAGCTCTGTGCCTGTAGTTGAATTAAAAAAGATGCATGTGATGGAGGGGAAACTGAAACACTTTTGCTGCTTCCGCACTTTTATTCTATTAAAGTAAATAATAATCGTATCGGCTGATATCGGCTATCGGCCTTTTTGATGTCCCACTAATCGGTGATCGGAAACATCGGCCAAAAGTCTGATCGGTCGATCTCTAATAGAAGGTACTGTAGGTGTGTTTCCCTGCCCAGATTAGAGTTCTCACTGGTAAATGCTGCATTCATAGTGTCTTTATGCAAGGTGGTTTACATAGTTTCTGTATCACTTTTACAGATTCACACACACACACACACACACACACACACACACACACACACACACACACACACACACACACACACACACACACACACACACACCACACACACACACACACACACACACACACACATTCATACACTGAAACAATGCAAGGCACAACCAGCACATCAATTAGGTTCCGTGTCTTCCTCAATGACACTTCGACACGAACTCTGGGAGAGCCCGGGATCGAACGGCAGCCTTGCGGTTACCATCCGATGACTCTACCCTTGAGCCACTGTCACCCCCAATGGACATGAAAAAATAAGGCCCTATAGACCTGTGCAGTGACGTCATCAGCCCTGTTCCACTAGTAGATTGCTCATTCATTTTCCTCAGACTTTTCGAAAATGGTTAATAAAAAACACGATTGCGCCGCGGCCAAAGCCAACTCGGGTCGTGACAAATCATGACAACAAACACAATATCGTCATATAATATATAATTAGGAAGAAGTAGAAAACGGCATGATACAAGACTTTTTGTTTCGTTTTTCATCTTAGAAATGATTTGATTGTCCCAAAAGTTTGTGTGTGTCATCATGATTCGTCACGACTCGAGTTGGCTTTGTCCGCGACGTAATCGTCTTTATATAAATTATTTTCGAAAAGTCTATGAGAAAAATGAATGGGGAATCCGTTTCTGGAACAGAGGCGGTGACGTCACTGCGCAGGTCTATACTTGTATTGCCCTGATGCCTGGCCAGACTAAACAGTATACAGTACATCTACGCCTTTAGAAGAGAGAAAAGAGAAAGAGGCCTCCTTTTTAACTATGCCCTCACCACTTCCCCTAAACGCACTTCTACTCAGTTTTAGCACAGATATACAAATAACAGAGACAACAACGGGATTCCCCATCCTGTCCATTTATACCGTATATCTATGCTCAAACCGAGTGGAAGTGTGTCGGGCGAGAGGCGAAGGGCTAGTTTCAAAAAGGGCCAGAGAAAGAGGAGAGTGAGTAGGTGAGGTGAGGTGGAATAAGGCAAAGACGCCCCAGAGGACTTGTGGAGGAGGTGGTGGGTCGGTGGAGGTGGTGGTGGTGGTGGTGGTGGTGGAGTGCAGAGTCATGTGGTTAGCATCGATTCGCCAGTGGAGGAGCAAATGTTTATTTGCATCTCCACAGAGCTGTTGTTAAAACAGACAGAGACAGGAAGTGTGTGGGCGCTGAAAGGCCGGCTCACCTGTGACTCTGACTCTGAGCAGAAAATAGACACAGCAGAGCATCATCTGTGGTGTGGATGGAATGGTTGGTGTGTGTGTCTGGAATGGAATGGATGGATGGAGCACCGGTTTCTAAATGTGGTCTTTGAATATACCACTCAAAGAAATGACTCAAAGACAACCTGGGTGAGGGAACAGGAGATGACGTGTCTGCCCAATTATTCATGTACAGATGATGCCAGGTCGTGAGAGAGGGACAGTCTGGACGAGACTGGGGTTGACATGTGACAAGGGTGGTTAGGATGACGTGAACCTGTGCTTCACGTCACACTTCAGGGGGCACGTAGCAACCAGTCTCAGACCATTGAAAAGGACCCCCTATGTCATACCTGGGCATTACGGCGGCACTTTGGGCTGACTTTCACCGGCCCGGGGACCACCAGTGGTCCTTGAGAGAGTTCCAGTTAAATATGGAGAGTTGGTTGACCAGATGTAACTCTTTGAGAGCGTAAAAAATACGCTCTCAAGAGTTAAAATATTCATCATGTGAATTAGCCAAGTCTACACAACTATAGAATGTAGAAGATTAATGGTCATTTTGATCTGTATGTTTGACTGTTTGGTTTCCCAAATCCAGCCTGGAATTGTGGACAAATGCAAAAGAAATCTTTAGTTTTGGGGTCTATGGGGCTAAAATGTCATCAAATGGTGGTCCATGGCTCAAATGCTGAATAAATAGAGGGCCCTGGTGTCAAAATGGTTGGTCTTATTCTTACTTTTATCTTGAAATTTTCGTCTTGGCCCTCCATAATGTTTTATGTATCTCATTTGGCCCCTTGGGAAAAAAATACCCTGCCCTATGTCAATGTTATTTGGTACTGATATAGTACAGTAGAACATTTTTGCTGTCCAAGAGCTGTATGTTGCCTGGCCGTACTAGATGGTAAATGGTGCCTTTATCCAAGGCACTTTACATAGCTTGTGCATTCACCCATTCAAACAGATATTCATACACTGATAGCAGTGGAAACTATGCCAGGTGCCTACTAGCACATAGGAAGCAATTAGGGGTTCAGTGTCTTGCTCAAGGACAGTTCGACTCCAAGTCTCGACATCCAGGAGTTCATTTTCGTTTGCATTGCGCTAAAACAGAAAGCCTGGACTAATTTGTTACCCACAGTGGCCTAGAAGTGGGACACAAGCTTTCAGGGTGGGCGTCGTCGCTACAAATGATGTGACGTAGCACAGCAGTGGAGGGACGGGGTATTCAAGGTTCAAGGTTTTTTTATTCGTCACTCCAGTGTATGTCAGGACATATACAGGGATCAGTGTTGTAGTGGTACTTTTAGAAGTGGGGGGACGCCTCTGAAAGGGGAATTCCCCCATTTTTTTTTTTCTGAGAGTGTACAAATGTGAACCAAATGGACCCTAGCGGCCCATTTGGTTCCATTTGTACACTCTCAGAAAAAGGAAACTCATTAACATGGTGAAACACATCTTGATGATGTCATCGAGATGTATTTCACCATGCTAATGATTTTTTTCAGACCCAAAAATATTTTAGATGTGAGAAGTGGGGGGACGCGCAGACCCCCCCACCCCCCCCCCCCCCCCCCCCCCCCGCGTCCCCCCTCCACTACACCCCTGACAGGGATGAAATAACGTTTCCTTTTTCCACAGTACAATAAGACAATAGACAGTGCAATAAGTCAAAGTCAAGACAAACGTAGACGAGACAACACGTTGGTGAGATCAAATCAGATCAGCTCATCTGTCGTCTAAAAACAAAGGGCATCCCACCTCCACCTAAGGCCAAAATCATTTCAGGTTAGTCCAGGCTACTTCGACACCAACTCTGGGGCTCTCGTCCGCACTGCGAGATGAGAGCCTGGAAAAATGGTGCCCCAAAACGACTGACGGAAGTCGGGACTTCCGGTTAGTTAACTTCTGCCGGAAGTTGCCATTAGTCACGATGCGGTGCTCCCGAAAATGAATACCCCACGGAAACATTTTATTTCTCCCTTTGTGCTCGCAAAGCTGTTGTAAATGTTTAAAAGATGAAATCATGTGCACTTGGCACACTTATACAACTGCTTTGTTTGTTGGAATCATTTTTTCTGAAAATAAGAGTGAACAAGTCAAGTCGCTAGTGAGGACTGAACAGGGTTGTTTCTCTGGGGACTGTAAATACAGTCACTTCCGCAACTAACGTTCTCAGTTTCAAATGCACACCCGTTGCCCAGGGTGAGTCCGGGATCGAACCAGCAACCTTGGAGTTATCACCCGGTGACTGTACCACTGAGCCACTGGGGCCATGCCAAATGCCAATGCATGGCATCTAGCTATTCTCACATGGAATAAAGGAGGCTGCACGTGTATGCTTGTGTGTGCGTGTGCGTGTGTGTGTGTGTGTGTGTGCGCGCGTGTGTGTGTGTGTGTGTGTGTGTGTGTGTGTGTGTGTGTGTGTGTGTGTGTGTGTGTGTGTGTGTGTTGTGTGTGCGTGCGTGCAAGGGGTTTATCTGAATACATGAATGTCTGAGTGCACGGCACAAGAGACGTTTTCATCAGTAGAGCAGTCGACCATTCAACAGCTCATTATTCTGTCAAAGACCCTCCTTAGCATGTATTATCAGAGTTAGCTTTGTGTCTCATGCACACACACACACACACACACACACACGCACGCACGCACGCACGCACGCTTAACACTCACAGGCAACAGATGTTTTTTTTTTTTTTTTTTCCGGTATGAACTGTGGTCCAGGAAGAGCTC
>JBBWWP010000096.1:0-14378 GCA_039105355.1 Benthosema pterotum | reverse complement strand
AGAGGGGGGGGTGGGGCGCAGGAGAAAATGGTATGGGTGCGGCTTCGCGCCACGGGTGATGAAGCCGCACCCATACCATTTTCAGTTCCAGGACTTTTATTAGTCAAGTAAAGCATCAACAATAACATCAGTTGTTGTTGAAGTTGCAACAGACACGCAGCATGCATAAAGCTAAAGGTCTGACTCAGAGAGTTTTCTGTTTTCAATGATGAAATGCTGTTGGTTTAGTGGTGACACAGCTGTAGTTAGTTAGTAGCAGTAGTAGTGTTTCACATCATTTTAATTATAAGCACTTTAATTTGAAATATCTATCTGTTGTTTTGCATGGCATCCTGTTTGGTGGGGCAGACTGGGTATTTAGGGGGGCATTGATCATTAGATTTGGGGTCTGTGGGGCTAAAATGTCCTCAAATGGTGGTCCGTGACTCAAATCCTGAATAAATGGTGGTCCCTGAGACGAAAAAAGGTTGAAAACCACTGACAGAACAGATGAGTGTAAAAAGACAGATCACCGGTCCCCTCCCCTTGCTGTCCATCCATCTCCCTGCCTGCCCATCCAGGGGGTCCCTGTGTTGTCCCACAGCACCCTGCTGTGTGGGCCCAGTGCACTGTGGACCCCCTGGTTCACTGCTGCCATACTGCTGGTCCCCCATGACACAGGAGAGGGATTTATGTGGCAAGGGCTCCCAAATTGATATGTATTTGGCTACGGACCACCATCTGAACATCTCAGATGTATAAAAAAATATAATAATAAAAATGTTACCCATTTTGGAGTGGCCTTGCCAGTCTCCAGACCTTAATCCTATAGAACAGGGCTTTTCAACCTTTTTGCCATTTTAGCTCCAAAAACCTAAAACTAAAGAATTATTTTGGTTTTGTCCACAATTACAGGCTGGATTTTGCAAACAAAACAGTGTAGACTTCTTAATGAAATACTGCCAATTCAATGATGAATATATATTTTAACTCTTGGGAGTGTAAAAATGAAACCAAATGGACCCTTGAGGGTCCATTTGGTTTCATTTTTACACTCTCAAGAGTTACATCTGGTTAACCAGCTTTCCATCATTTAACCTGGGGACCACCTGGAACCCTCTCAAGGACCACTGGTGGTCCCTGAACCACCTGTTGAAAACCCCTGCTATAGAAAATCTATGGAGGGAGCTTGATCTTCAAGTTGTCAAGCAACAGCCTCGAAACCTTGAGGATTTGGAGAGGATATCTAAACAGGAGTGGGCCAAAATCCCTTCTGAGATGTGTGCAAACTTGGTGACCAACTACAAGAAACGTCTGACTTCCGTGCTTGCCAACAAGGGTTTCTCCACCAAGTACTAAGTCAGGTTGTGCTTAGGGATCAAATACTTATTTCACGAGATCTAACACAAATTAATTCATAACCTTTAATTATTATTTTCCCATGGACATTTTTGTTCATATTCTTTCTCTTCCCTCTCTCTACTTGTTTAAATAAAAGTACCATAAAAATGTCAGATTGCTCATTTCTTTCTAATCATGAAAACTGAAAAACAAATAATTATTTTCTCTACTGTATATATACTGTATGTCCTGTCTAGTTCCTGTCTAGCTGTCTGATTAACTTTCACTACTTGCCACTTATACCTGGTTGTATCTTAGCACCTTCACCTCACTTTATGCTGTTACAGTTGCACTTTACTGCTCTAGTCTGTTGCACTACGTCACTTACTGTTTCTTGTATTGTTTGTATTTGTCCTTTTTCTTATTGCACTGTCTATTGTCTTATTGCACTGTCTATTGTCTTATTGCACTGGGAACAATGGAAACGCTATTTCATCCCTGTACATGTCCTGACATACACTGGAATGACAAATTAAAAAAAAACCTTGAAACATTGAACCTTGAACCTTAAAAGGATCCCTGGCAAATTAGACAAATATGCCTTAAAACACTATACTTGCCTTCTATAACTAAAACATGCAGATAAAAACACCTTCAATACTTTATTTCTTTCACGAATAGAGAATCTTTCACTCAATAGGAGGTGCTCCGGTCGCAGGATGATGATGTCACATGAGCATGTTCATCCATATATTCCATAGAGCTATAGACCACACAAGGACATGTGACATCATCATCCTGCGACAGGAGCAGTTCCTGTTGAGTGAAATATTTTCTATTTATGAAAGAAATAAGATGCCATTGGTGTTTTTATTTGTTTAGTTTAGTTATATAGGGAAAGTATACTATTTTAAGTGATGTTTATCTTATTAGTCAGGGATCCTTAAAAAAAGAAGATGATTCACTGATAAGTCAAATGTGAGGTGAATTCCTTTGTAATGGTTTGTAATCACTTCAAATCTGATTCACAGGAACAACCAGGGGTGTAGTGGAGGGGGGACGCGGGGGGACGGAGTCCCCCCACTTCTCACATCTAGAATATATTGGGGGCAAAAGTAGGCCTATGTTTTTTGTCTTGTCATTTACTTTTAGTGGTCAGTGGTTTTCAACCAGTGGTCCGGGGACCACCAGTGGTCCTTAAGAGGATTCCAGGTGGTCCCAGCTAAGTTGTTTAACCAGATGTAACTCTTGAGAATGTAAAAATGAAACCAAATAGACCCCTTACATGTCCATTCGGTTTCATTTTTACACTCTCAAGAGTTAAAATATTCATCATGTGAATTAGTCCAAGTCTACACAACTAGAACAGTAATGGTCATGGACAGAAGAAAAATATGTTTTTAGTTTTGCTCAAATGCTGAATAAATGGTGGGCCCTGGGACCAAAAAGGTTGAAAACCCCTCCACTATGTCATTAATATACCTTAGAGATGTTGTGTGGACATGGTAAAAAAAGTTCCCCCATTCTGTGTTTCCTAGAAATGAAGGTCTGAAAAAAATCATAAATGGAAAAGCATGGCGAAACACATGTTGATGACATCACCAAGATGTGTTTCACCATGTAAATGAATTTCCTTTTTTTCTGAGAGTGTACAGATGGAACCAAATGGACCCGCTAGGGTCCATTTGGTTCCATTATGCCCCCTAAATGACCTGACAGCCCCCCCAAACACGATGGCATGCAAACAACCCAAATTTCAAATGTATTTCAAATGAACATGCTTACATTTAAAATGCTTTGAAACACTACTACTGCTACTAACTAACTACAGCTGTGTCACCACTAAACCAACAGCATTTCATCATTGAAAACAGAACACTCTCTGAGTCAGACCTTTAGCTTTATGCATGCTGCGTGTCTGTTGCAACTTCAACAACAACAGAGAGTTTTCTGTTTTCAATGATGAAATGCTGTTGGTTTAGTGGTGACACAGCTGTAGTTAGTTAGTAGCAGTAGTAGTGTTTCACATCATTTTAAATAGAAGTACTTTAATTTGAAATATCTTGGGTTGTTTTGCATGGCATCATGTTTGGTGGGGCAGACTGGGTATTTAGGGGGGCATTGCCCCCCCATGCCCATGCCTAGATCCGCCCCTGCATTCAATTAAAGAATAACAAGTGTGGCAAGTGTCAGTCTAAAAGCTCTAAACTTTAATATGTAATTTAAAAATAAATATTCAAGGAGTGAGTATTCAAGGAGCAATCCCCTAAAGAGATACTTAATCATTGCTACAGGACATATCTTTGGTTAGCGTTAGAGATGGATCAATCCTCTTTAGTTTAGTTCAGGGGTGGGCAATTATTTTTCCCAAGGGGCCAAATGAGATACATACGATATTGTGGAGAAGCCAAGACTAAAGGCTGAACTAAAGTCTGTGTGATATTAATATAATTTCCAGATAAAACTAAGAGTAAGACCAACCATTTTGACACCAGGGACCTCTATTTATTCAGTATTTGAGCCACAGAGGACCACCTCTGTGGCTCAAATGACATTTTAGCCCCACAGACCCCAAAACCTTCTTCAAGATTTCTTTTGTTTTTGTCCACAAATCCAGGCTGGATTTGGGAAACAAAACAGGGTAACAAAAATTCTCTTACATTCTCTGATTGTAGATGTGTAGACTTTGGGCTAATTCAGATGATGAATATATTAACTCTTTGAGAGTGTAAAAATGAAACCAAATGGACCCTTGCGGGCCCATTTGGTTTCATTTTTACACTCTCAAAGTGTTACATCTGGTTAACCAACTTCCCATATTTAACTGAACTCTCTCAAGAACCACTGGTTTAAAACCTTTCACCGGACGGTCAGAGTCAGCCAAAGGGCCACATTTGGCCCCCGGGCCGCATAATGCCCAAGTATGGTTTAGTTACACATAACACTGGTAAATCTATGGTTAAGTGGAAAACAGCCATGATAACCTCAGTGATTAGTTTTGAAAGGTTTTGGCCAACCCATGTGTAATACATTTAAAAAGCAATGTCTACATGTAGACAGAAGAGGGCAGTGTAATACTATTTTACTTTAAATCTATCTCTACACTCCATCCTGTACTTAAAGGGATATTCCACTTTCAAAAAAACGTTTGGTCATTTTTATGGTCTACTCAGTCCCATGTGAACACACCAGGCAGTTTATAAGTTACTCCTTTCACTATTTAGATATTTGATGTTCATTTTTGTGCCTCCAGCTCCTTCCTATACAAACCATTATAACTTAAAACTCAATTTTAACCATGGCAGATTATTTGAAAACAACCCATCTTTTTTCTGGTGACTGATATTGTCCTCCTAATACGTGAGAAGGCCATGGGATTTCATTTACTGCGTTAATTTATTTTTTAAATATTGTTTTGGAAAATGTGGCTGCCTCCATATTGGTGCGTGCCCACCAAAATGAATAAAACAATCTTTTAAAAATAAATGAAAACAATAAATGAAATTCCTCTGCCTTCTCACGTCTTAGGAGGATAGTGCCAGTGACCAGAAAAAAGATGGGTTGTTTTCGAATAACCTGTCATGGTTAAAATGGATATAAGGATTATATGGGTTTGGGAAGGAGCTGGAAGGGCTAAAATGAACATCAAATATCTAAATAGAGAATGGAGTAACTTATAAACTGTCTGGTGTGTTCACATGAGACTGAGTAGACCATAAAATGACCAAAAGTTCTTTTGGAAGAGGAATATCCCTTTAAGACACTCTCCCCGGAGCCACCCTTATATATCTCCATATCTGGAGCTGACCTGTTCTGACATTACATATGTTAATCTGACCTCATCAAACCCTGTACACTCAAGACATGCTCCATATATGGCCATTATAGAATCCATTCCATAGGTTGCTATGACCAGTGATGGGCAAGGACAAGTTACTAGGAAAATGTAGTAAGCTACACTACTTGTTACTCTCGAAAAAATGTAGCTAAGCTACACTACAAGCTATCCCCAGAAAATTGTAGCAATTAAGGTACACGACAAGCTACACGACAAAAGTAGTTTGATATAGTTTGCTACACCAACCCTACAATATATAAATATTAAATATATATAATACCCTATTGGCCTGAATATAAGACCACGTTTTTTTCCCCAATGGAAATATCCCAGAAAATGGAGTCGTCTTATATTCAGGGGCTATACTATTTGACATTCAATCTTCTTTTTTCTGTAAATGGGTCTTTAAAAATGGGGGTCGTCTTATAACCGAGTCGTCTTATATTCGGGACAATATGGTATATATATATGTATATCAACTTAATGTACAACCTTCTAAATAATAAGCATAATAATTTAGGGGTGGATGTGAACATAGGATGGTGGCATGTTTAAGTTTTGGGATGTATATTAGAGGTTTTCTACCCATTAAAAATGGGTGGAATTGGAAAATGTGTGTGGGAAAATGTAGTGAGCTACAATCCTTGTTACTCAAAACAAGTAGTGGAGCTTCACTACAAGCTACTCAAAACAAGTAGTGTAGCTTCAATACAAGCTATTCCCAGAACAAATAAGCTAAGTTACAGGAAAATGTAGTTAAGCTATGCAGCTTAGCTACTTGTAACAAGCTACTGCTCATCACTGGCTATGACCTTGAGTATTATTAGGATCTGGTTCCCAGAACTTTGAAACCAGGGCCGGATCTAGAGGGGGGGGGGGGGCAGGGGGGGGCAGAGCCCACCCAAATGTGCGTCCTCCCCACCCAATGAAAGGTAATATCAGTGGTTTCCATCAGTCGTCCGGGGACCACCAGTGGTTGAGAGAGTTCCAGGTGGTCCCCAGCTAAATGGTGGAAAGTTGGTTAACCAGATGTAACTCTTTGAGAGCGTAAACATGAAACCAAATGGACCCTTGCGGGTCCATTTGGTTTCATGTTTACACGCTCAAGAGTTAAAATATTCACCATGTGAATTATCCTCAAGTCTACACAACTAGAGAATGTAGAAGATTAATGGTCGTTTTGATCTCTAGGTTTGACCGTTTTGTTGTGAATTGTGGCTCAAATGCCGAATAAATAGTGGGGCCTGGTGTCAGAAAGATTGAAAAAAAAAAAAAAAAAGATTGGAGTTGCCCATGCACTCTGCCATTCTTCGAGCCCACCCTAGTAGTGATGGCTAAATCCGGCCCTGTTTGAAACTACAATTATATTGCAATCATAAGGCAGATTATGGCAAAGAGTAGCCACTAGCCATGTTTCACACATGTTGGCACAATGTGCGCTGCATGCAGGGGCAGATCTAGGCATGGGCATGGGGGGGCAATACCCCCCTAAATACCTAGCTCCACTGCTTCTGAGTCTGACTTGCATTGGAGCTCTGTTGGTCTCCGTGCATTCGGCCATTACTGCACCCGACCAGCCTCTCTTCTCTAGTGGATATATAAAGAACGTTTTACCTACTCACCAAAATAAACACGTCTTGTGTCATTAGAAAGCCTACTTACCTTGGTGGTCGCACTCTTAGCCCCCCACCACACGGATAAATTGGACTTTTTGGCCAGAACGCGATCGTTTTTCACTGAAGGAAAAATATTTCCTATGGAACTTTTCTATTGGCAATATCGGTAGAGGGCGCAAATCCTGGTTGTTTTTCCGGTGAAAAACGATTGTGTTCTGGCGTCCATTTTATCCAAGTGGTGGGGGGCTAAGAGTGCGACCACCAAGGTAAGTAGACTTTCTAATGACACAAGACGTGTTTATTTTGGTGAGTAGGTAAAACGTTCTTTATATATCCACTAGAGAAGAGAGGCTGGTCGGGTGCAGTAATGGCCGAATGCACGGAGACCAACAGAGCTCCAATGCAGGTCAGACTCAGAAGCAGTGGAGCTCTGGACCAGAGCTACTAAATACCCATAATGCCCCCCAAACACGATGCCATGCAAAACAACCCAAGATATTTCAAATTAAAGTGTTTTTATTTAAAATGATGTGAAACACTACTACTGCTACTAACTAACTACAGCTGTGTCACCAGTGAACCAACAGCATTTCATCATTGAAAACAGAAAACTCTCTGAGTCAGACCTTTAGCTTTATGCATGCTGCGTGTCTGTTGCAACTTCAACAACAACTGATGTTATTATTGATGCTTTACTTGACTAATAAAAGTCCTGTAACTCAAAATGGTATGGGTGCGGCTTCATCGGGCGATGAAGCCGCCCTATACCATTTTCTCTTGCCCCTCCAACATGTTCTCTTGCCCCCCCCCCCCCCCCAAATGGGACATGCTACATCCGCCCCTGTTCAATAAATCAATATATTCTATTTACAGAGATCACTTGATGCTAAAAATACACACAGTGGTGTAAAAAACAACAACATTGATGATGTGATCAATTCTACATAACAGTAAAATAATAATACGGGTAATAATAATAATATTTAGGTTAATAATCATTAAGAAAATGTCACCATTTTTTCCTACTTAGTGACATCATCGATGGGGAATCTAAGCTAATAAAAACTACAGGCTTTTTAGTTCTAAAAAATTTACAATGCAAACTTGGAAGTCATCGTTCTCATGATAACAGAAATATAAACATTTTCCAAATAAATCTTGTTTAAAAATAACATACCACAGCATATGAGACACAGTCTGAGTAGAAAAACATTGAATCCACATTAGTAAGGAGCTGTTATAGGTTGGAAAGTGGTGAAATGGTCCTTTAAACAACTGATTTGGACCAAACAGTTCAATCAAATTGTTTAAACACATTGTTCTGTCTGTAGTATTAACATGAAACATTGTTATTAATTCAACGATTTCATGTTAAATTACTGTTTGTGGAAATCTGATTTATCCTCCTTCAACCCCAGCATGACTATTCTGTGTTGAATAGTTGGCAAAATAGCAGATTTACAAGCTCACAGCACAATGAGCACATTGGATATTTGATTAGATAATAAAATAAACTGACGCACGCGCGCACGCACGCACACACACACACACACACACACACACACACACACACACACACACACACACACACACACACACACACACACACACACACACACACACACACACACACACACACACACACACACACACACGTGGTATCTCCAGGCACTACAAAGGGTTAATCAGGTGCTGCACATACACATAACTATTACTAGCTGATGAGTAACTCTAGAAAACTAGTTCACAAATCCACTTATAACTGTTAGAACATGGCATGTCATACCATGTTACATTCCAGTGTCCATTATAACTTACAACACAGTCTCCCCCTCCGTCGTTATTAGGCTGATCACCTCCAGTACCTGTAGAAGTAGAAACATTAATACATTACAATTCCTTCACTACAATGGTTTTACCTGGATGTTTAGTTTTTAAATCATGACACCAAATTACATTTAATATTAGCATTTAAATGAACAATGAAATAGACAGATATGGATTTTTTCTGATTTAGAAAGAAATTTTCTATGAAGAGCAAACTATTTGAAATGTAGTTTGCTGAACATTAATGTAGTTAAAATGTTTTTTAGATAGAATAATGAAGGTAAAGAGTTACGTTGGTGAGGTCAGTGCTGTTCCGTCGACCCACTTGAAGACTCCTTCAGTCTCTCTGTCGGTCAGACCAATCCACACAGCGTATCTGCCACTCAGTCTGTTAACCAAGTCCTGGACAGAAAATCAGCTGTTACTGAAGTACAACCAGTGTTGCCAACTGCCAAAATCCAAAATGCACTAGTGGCATGATCTAGAATGCACTAGAGCAGTGGTTTTCAATTCTTTTCATACCAGGGCCCACTATTTATTCTGCATTTTATGTGATTTGATGTTGAGTTTAGTCTCTCAGACTAATTTAGGAGAAATAACTGGCAATTCTTCTACATTTTCTAAATGTGTAGATTCTTGAAAATTAGGTAATTCGGGTATTTAAATATAATTTATCTCCTTTGAGAGTGTAAAATGAAACCAAATGGTTGCACTTTGGTCGCATTTTACTGCTCCTGGACCCCCAACCAGCAGGCGCTCCATTATGCATCATTAAAATCTAAGAAATCCCATGAACAATAATAAGAAAAATAAGTACTGAAAATAGCTGATCTACAAGATTGCAACATGGCATGAAGTCACACACACACACCACACACACACACACACACCACACACACACACACACACACACACACACACACACACACACACACACACACACACACACACACACACACACACACACACACACACACACACCACCTGTTTCTCGTTGCTCTTGATGATCATCAGGTCAGATTGTCTGTCTCTACAGAATGCTCTGCTGTCGTCCCAGGTCTTCCCCTCAGTAGAGACGTAATAACACACACCATCACCATATGTGAATCCATGGGATTCTAACAACAAGATATAATAATGTTAGACACTGTTTTATGTGCTCAGATTAATGACACATTATAAACAAAGCAGTTTAATGGTCAATTTATTCAAACATTGGGATGAATGGATAAAAACAGAGTTGTTTCACTGACCACAAAGAATCCTCTTCAGTTCAGCAACAGTGATGTTGGACAGTCTAGTCTCTAACTGGTCTCTCTGTTTGGTCAGGTCCAAATCTGCAAGAAGGATAATCACCAAACGGATTAGTTTTACAGTACATCCAACTCTGTTGTCATAGTAAAGGCTCATACAGTACATCGCATTTGAGCCACAGAGAACGACTATTTGGATTCAAAACTAAAGATTTATTTTGCTTTTGTCCACAATTCCAGGCTGGATTTGGGGAAACCAAACGGCACAGCATACAGATCAAAATGACCATTAATGTTCTACATTATCTAGTTGTGTAGACTTGGAATAATTCACTTTTTTTTTTTTTTTAACTCTCCAGAGTGTAAACATGATTCATGTTTATGCTCTCCAAAAGTTACATCTGATTAACCAACTTTCCATCTAGCCTGGGGACCACCTGGACTCCTCTCAGGGACCACTGGTGGTCCCCGGACCACCTGCTCTAGGGGTGTGAATGTGCCTTGTATTGTTTGTTATTGTAAAGTCATTGTGTCACATGGTCAGACATGTGGACTGGATCCTCTAATACAGGGATGTCAAACTCAAATACACAGCGGGCCAAAATAGAACCATTGGTACAAATGGAGGGCCTGAGCCGTCAGACTGTGTTTCAACACACAGGGCAGCGGTTTACGATGATGTCCAAGGAAAACAGCGACAAAATCATTTTCCTTCAAAAAACAAGAATGTCCCTTAATAGCAAGATAAATGCAAAAATGAAACTGCATGAATCCAAAACTGAATGCATTATTAAAGCTCAGTTTCCTGTTCTATGATCATTGCTTTCAAAGTAAAATGAGGAATTAAATCAATTGACTTGAGAAAGTAAAACAATTAGTTCCTTTCATGGTGTGCAATATACCAGAGGGACAGTTCTAATAGTAAATAAAAATGATACTGCGGGCCGAAGATAATTCATTTGCGGGCCTGATCTGGCCCGCGGGCCTCGAGTTTGACATATGTGCTCTCATATCAGATTTTGTATTGAAATGTAGGCACTTTCCTTCCTGATCTTTTTGGTGAACTTTGACTCAAACAATAAAACAAACAACACTATTCTTAACTTAACCATAAAGGTACAGATAGTGTTCATGAAATGATACTCACTGTGTATGACCAGGCCAACAGTACCAGCCAATAGGAGCAGTCCCACACACACTGCCACACCTCTGACGATATACTTCTGATATCCTGAAAGTAAACGTCAGACACATTCTGAGGAAATACTTCTGATATCCTGAAAGTAAACGTCAGACACATTCTGAGGAAATACTTCTGATATCCTGAAAGTAAACGTCAGACCCATTCTGAGGAAATACTTCTGATATCCTGAAAGTAAACGTTAGAAACATTCTCATGTGTATTGTGTTGCTACAGTAATATGATTACATCTCAATACATGTGAATGTACACAATTATAAGCTTTGATTTTTGTTTTTTCGGCATTTCGATTTGGCTAGAGAGGCACTTAGTTTTGCCTGCATCAACACTATAAAACTGCTATTGCATTACAATGATGTGTCCACAAAATTATTCTTATTGTTGTTGTTGTTATTTTTGTTACTATTACCATTATTATTATTACCCTTATTATATTATATTATATTATATTATATTATATTATATTATATTATATTATATTATATTATATTATATTATATTATATTATATCATATCATATCATATCATATCATATCATATTATATTTACCTCCATGCTGTGCTGTGTTCTGAGGGTCAGAAATCCTGAGGGTCTGGTAAACATCGTCGGTCGGCTGTGTGTGTTCGTAGATGCTTTCAGACATTTTAAGTTGAGTTTTACGTTGAGTTGAGTTATGAGTTGAGTTTTACGTTGAGTTGAGTTATGAGTTGAGTTTTAGGTTGAGTTGAGTTGAGTTGAGTTGAATTTAGGCTGAGTTGAGTTGAATTGAGTTGAATTTAGGTTGAGTTGAGTTGAGTTGAGTTGAATTTAGGCTGAGTTGAGTTGAGTTGAGTTTTAGGTTGAGTTGAACTGAGTTGCGTTGGCTCCAGTTGAGTTCTGTCTCCACGTCTTCAGATATTGCAGCGGCTCTACAAACTACTCTCCCTGTGTGCAGCTTGATGAAAATGAAGTGACAACAGAGGAAGTTTGAAGATGAACATGCAGTATGAAAAAACATACGCACACGCTATGCGCTGCAGCCGGCCAATCAGAGAGCAGCTAACGCCATACAGTAGATTCATACCAGGCTACTGTAGCAGGGGCGGATCTAGACATGGGCATGGGGGGGGGGGGCAAGATATTTCAAATTAAAGTACCAGACTTTTAGCTTTATGCATGCTGCGTGTCTGTTGCAACTTCAACAACAACTGATGTTATTATTGATGCTTTACTTGACTAATAAAAGTCCTGAAACTGAAAATGGTATGGGTGTGGCTTCTTCGCATGTGGCATGAAGCGCCATGGGCGATGAAGCCGCACCCATACCATTTCCTCCTGCCCCTCCCCCCCATTGGAAAATGTTACATTCGCCCATGTATGTAGTGTGAATTTAACCAGCAATGACATTGGTGGATTGGCAGATAAAAAAAAGAGAATAAAGACATGCACATCCGGAACACAAACTTGTAGGTGTTGAGCTACTGTAACAGACACTATTAGAGACGTCTCATACTACAAACAGATATTGGCCTGAATTGGACTTTCTTCTATTGAAATATCCTGGGTTGAATTATACTGTGAGGCTGGCTGTACTATTTGACCTTCAGTTTCACTCATTTTTCGGCCGCTGGTCTGACCCATGTCTAAACAGCGTAATTCAAACAAAACAGCCAACATCAGGGGCGGATTGGCCATCTGGAGTACAGGGAGTTTTCCCGGTGGCCTGCGTCACCTAGTGGCCTGGACAGTTTTTTTTTTTTTTTTTCTGAAAAGTCCAGGGCAGGCCAGGGCACCAGGCCCAGGCCAGGCAAACTAGTGTTTCTATGCTTCAAAAAAGAAAAGGTGTCCTACACCAGAGCCTTCCAGTAGGAGAGTTGCCATATTCCCGTTCACTCCTGTATGCCAGGGCACTGCCTCACGCTGCTGGAGGCAGTGTTGCCAACTGCCAAGATCCAAAATGCACTAGTGGCACTTCCAAAATGCACTAGAATCTTAATCTTCTACATTCTCTAGTTCTGTAGACTAAGTTGGACTAATTCACATGATGAATATTTTAACTCTTGAGGGTGTAAAAATGAAACCAAATGGACCCGCAAGGGTCCATTTGGTTTCGAGAGAGAGAGCGTGTGTGAGAGAGAGAGAGAGAGAGAGAGAGAGAGAGAGAGAGAGAGAGAGAGAGAGAGAGAGAGAGAGAGAGAGAGAGAGAGTAGAATAGAGAAGTTGGCATTATGGTATTTCTGTGAAAGAGAATAGAGAACTTGCTATTGTGGCAATTAAATTTGAGAAAAAAAAAATGAAGTGTCAGAAACAAGGAAGGGACAGGAAGCCACAGTGGAGATATGATCAAGGCTGTACTGCTAACAGAATGTGAGAAACAAACATCTTTTGTTTGTTTCTCACATTCTTTACAGACACTCACTATAGAGTAGAGTTCTCAAACTCTGCCCCAACCCCACCAGTACCCAACCCCAACAGGCCCGACCCGACATTTAGGGTCGGGTCAGGCCTAAAGTCTATGCTAATCAGTAGGCCGGGTATAGGGCCTCGGGCCCCATGAAAAGTAATATATATTGAATAATTTTATTATAGTAAGAATAAGGATTTAAATGCTTTTTCATGGTGTGAAAGAAAGGCTGTTTTAATTGTATTTGTATTTAATTATTTAAAGAGTCTGTTTTCAGTCACGCATTACTTACTATAAAGCAATGGCAGTTTATTGGACTGCAGGCTGTTGGTGTGTGTGTGTGTGTGTGTGTGTGTGTGTGTGTGTGGTGTGTGTGTGTGTGTGTGTGTGTGTGTGTGTGTGTGTGTGTGTGTGTGTGAGAGAGAATAGAGGAGTCGTCATTATCTTATTGCTGAGGAATAGAATAGAGAAGTTAATTTTTACCCAGAAGGAGATTAGAGAAGTTGATATTGTGGCAATTTTTGAGAAAAAGACTAAACTGTCAGAATCAAGAACACTGCTGTAGATCATTATTATTATTATTATTATTATTATTATTATCAAGGGCGTAGCTCATGTTTACACTCTCAAGAGTTACATCTGGTTAACCAACTTAACTGGAGACCACCTGGAACCCTCTCAAGGACCACTGGTGGTCCCCGGACCACCTGTTGAAAACCCCTGAATCTATAAACAACATAATTCAAACAAAACAGACAACATGATGACCAGTGATGACATGACATTAATCCTCACTATAATACCAAACCAGTCTCATGAGGTTTAGGTGAATATGCACGTTATGCACGGGGCCCATTACGTGAATACTCGCCTAGAATAGGCAAAAATCTGTGCATATTCGCTAACAATAAATCCGTGCATATTCGTCTTTCCACTGATA
>JBBWWP010000095.1:0-14420 GCA_039105355.1 Benthosema pterotum | reverse complement strand
TAAAGGGGAATTCCACCCATTTTCAACATTTTTTCTGAGAGCGTACAAATGCAATCAAATGAACCCTAACGGGTTCATTTGGTTCCACTTGTACGCTCTCAGAAAAAAAGAAGTGTCTAAAGAAATCCATTAATATGTTTAATGTGTTTCACCACGTTAATGGCTTTCTTCAGACCTCCATTTCTTGGGAACACAGAATGGGGGAACTTTTTTATCATGTCCACACAACACCTCGAAGGTACATCAATGACGTAGTGAAATGTTGAAAATGGGTGGAGTTCCCCTTTAGGACCAGATCTATACAGGACTACCAGAGAAAGAGAGAGAGGCAGACCCAGGGGCGGATCTAGGCATGGGCATGGGGGGGCAATGCCCCCCCTAAATACCCAGTCTGCCCCCCCCAAACACGATGCCATGCAAAACAACCCAAGCTATTTCAAATTAAAGTGCTTATATATTTAAAATAATTTGAAACACTACTGCTGCTGCCAACTACTGCCAACTAACTACAATTTTGGCACCACTAACCAACAGCATTTCATCATTGAAAACAGAAAAACTCTCTGAGTCAAAACTATAGCTTTACACACTAAAAAAAGCTTCATAGAATTTAATGCAACTTGGGTTATTTTTTAACTAAACCACTTATTCAATATTGGACCAACCCTGTAGTAGTTAATTTTATCCAGCCGGTTGGGTTGCTCATTTTTAACCCAACCACATAGTTAACACATTTAACCCTTATATGGGGTAAAATTAACTCCAACCCTGGGTAGATTTGATCCAACCACATAGTTAACACATTTAACCCTTATATTGGGTAAAATTAATTACAACACTGTGTAAAGTTGATCCAACCACATAGTTAATTTATTTAATTCAAATACTGGATAAAAACAATTACAACCCTGGGTAAATTCTACCATAGGAATACTAAAAATACTAGACAGTCAAAATAACACAAAAACAAGCCTCCAGTCAAAATAACACAAAAACAACAAGCCTTCAGTCAAAATGACACAAGAACAAGAACAACAAGCCTCCAGTCCAGTGAAATTGTAAAGTGAAACACAGGGAAGGTAATCTTTCCCTCATATGTACCAACGAACCCTGTAGAATCCACTCCCAGTCCCTTTTGAAACTTTTATGTACAAACAAACACTTACAGTAACAGTCTAATTAGTCCATTGCACAATGAGGTGTAAGTGCAGATGGATACGTTTCCACCGAACATCATATTGCTTCTTTCAGTCCTGAAGACACCAGTCTATCAACCATGTTTACAGTCAACCTTTGCCTTTCTGTTGACGAGACACAAAGCAAACTTCTCCTGATTATGTTCACCTTCGCCACAAAAGTACTCACCTACCACTCCCAAATCTTCTTTCCCTCTCTGCTGTTTGTCCTCCAGAGAGAGAGATGAATCCAGAAAAAGAGAATATTCCACAACACTAATTGGTCAGTGATAAACGCAGATAAGTCACAGGCTGCGATTCGGGTCCGGCCATCCCATACACTGCATGCTGTAGGAACTCCCAAACTGCAGCACACTGCTTTGGGTAATGGATATTGAAGATGTAAAACATCTTAAAGCAGACATCCACCGCCTGCAGCAAAGTGTTCTGTTCAAAGGCCTCCCCAGCGAGAATGACGAAAGCTTGCGATGGATTCCAAATGTTGTTTCCAGCGACAGCACATAGGGGTACTCTGTTGAAGCCCTCGGTTGCTCCAGATACTCCACCAGGTTTGTTGAAGCCTGAGCAAGAAATAATCGAAACATATACATCAACCAAAATGAGATTATTGAAAAACAAAGAGTAAGCAAGGCAATAATGTTCACTGATTGTAGTGGCTTATAAGAGGTGCCCTTCTGGGCACAGGTCTCCACCAGGCCAGGTCAAGTTGTGGCCTCCTGGTGCACTAATAGAGCTATGTTAAGGGGGTCATTTCTTCTTATGATCTTGGCATTTGAATGATTTGAGGCATTTTGTCCAAACAATGTGTTTTGCAAATATCCACCTGTTGGCAGCGTTATAACAAGCCATTGTGAAAAGAGTGCCAAATTTGAGCTTAGTAGGAAAAGTGGGTTAAAAATTTCAGGTAAATTGCCTGCTGCGTTTATTTGATGCTTTTAGTTCTAAACAGGCCAATCTTGCAATCTTTGAAAGTGAATTATAGCCAATTAGGATGGAATATGAAATATGGGACACATCCATCATGAACACATGCGTCTAAAGTTATTTATTTTGCTTATTAGCAATGAAACATTTTCAATTGAAAGTATCCATGTCAAGTATCAGGCAGGTTGCAGATATAGAGTACCTTTGGGTCATATTAGCCAAGTCCCCGACACCAGAACCGGTATCAGGACATCTCTACAACTAACATGTCACACTGCAAAGCATTGTGAGCTTGTAGACCTGCTATTTTTGGCTAATGCCAAGTGGTTTAAATGAGTAACATTTCTGTTAGAAATACTTGGGGACTTAGTGTGCTTGGACAGAAAAAGAAAATCAATATCGAATCGGCCAGGTTCAAAATTGATATTTAAGTATTTATTAATTGTGTTAGAATGAAAGACTGACTGTTACTGGTATCTGGCTGCATTGAACTTTTCATGGTCTATATTGTTTAGAATTGCTTTAAAATGTTCTACCAGACTGAACTTGTCATGGCCCATATACTTTAGAATTGTTTAAAAAATGTTTTAGTATAAGTCAGTTTGTCATTATGGTCAAAAAAAATCATTTGGAAAAATGCAATATATATCAAATCACAGCATAATTAAGAATTGCAATACAAATCAATTCAGAACCCTCAATATCATATTACGAGGTCAGTGGATCCCCCGCCCTAGGACTTACATTCTGATGGTCTATGAAGGCCACCTTTGACTCCTCGATGTGTGTGCGAATGGTTTTCTTATTCTTCATGTAGACCGTTGGTGGTAGTAGTGATGGAAGCTGTGACAGGGCAATTTCCGACAACATATCTGTAGGAACACAATTTCATATGCATCAATATGTGAAAAGGAAAATCAATGATTTTGTCAAACAAACACTGCTAAAGTGGACATACGTGGACATAGACATGTATGCATTGTCTGCTCTACAGTATAATAAAACAGTATATAGTACCAGGTGCTAATCCCTCAGGGTTGGCCACGAGCTTCCCTTCCCTCCTGGCAAGGTCCAAAATCTTCTCCGCAAAACACCAGCAGCCAGGTCTCAAAAAGCTTTGGAGCAGCTTCTCCGTACAAGATGTCAAAGTCTTGTGCGACCTCAAACAAACAAAACAGATTAAATGTGACAGCTGGCATAATGAGAAAAGATTGTTATAACAAGGCTCTCATTTGTAACTTACCATGCCTCGAGTCAATATATGTGGGAACTCCTGGCGTATCTCGAGAATGCCCCAATCATTCCTCCGGATCAACTCGGCCCTGTTTAATTGAATGACTTTATTAACATTTTGAAAAGACGGAAAAAAAACACACACAAAGCGCCCTCAAGGCAATTGCAGATATGTGCCCTGTTATGGCAGTTCGAGAGAAAATTAAGGGGTTGGGACTAGTCCCTTGAGTATCTCAAACTACCATTACAAGTTACAGTACTCTGCCTTCTACCCAGATCCACCCCACCCAACATCATGATCACATCATAGGTGTAGTACAGTTTCTTTTGAGGTCTGTAGTAAGGCTGCAATGATTAATCGATGAATCGTAATCGAAACGATAATAAAATTAGTTGACAACTAATTTAGTAATTGGTTAATCGGATCTACACCAATCACTGTAGATTTATCATGGGTGTTTTCTCACTAGTCTAGTCAGCCAATCAATTATAAAAATAGTTGCAGCCCTAGTCTCTACTATAGATAGATATGACTTTGAGGTGATACAGTACGAGTGTCTACAGTGCATTCCTACTCACCTGTACACTGCTGTATCCCGCATGTACTGTTCAACCTGAGTGAGGGGATGTGTATTGTGTTTCAGCCACTCTTTCAACGAGAGATTGCCTTTTCTTCCGTTATGGTACTTTCTATTAAAAAGGCACAGAAGGATATCGTCAATCACTAAATGATATGGCTCTATTCATTTTTTCAACATATTCAATTACAATGCTAACCGTACCTGGTAAGCACACTGACGAACATCAGCTTTATTGGTTGTTTGTCGTGGTGGTGGTGGTGATGATGATGAATTTGATTTCTGCAGGGCCCGCTTCAAATACTTCCTCATATTTTTAACTCTGGTTTCGAGGAACCCAGTGGAAGTTAGTTTTCCCTGTCCTGGGGTAAACCAGACTCCCTGTGAAGAAATTAAAATCTTTAGTGAACCGAGACAAAATCACATTATGATTTGTCCAGAACATCCATCTAACAACATCAGGCATAAAAACACGTCCTGAACTCTAGTGCAGATTAGTTATATTGTGCCCAAATTAATTGTCCTCCACAAAATGTCAATTACGGTACTCACATAGCCACTTGGTGAGTCATCTTTTAAGTAGGGAAATTCATGAATCAAATTTCTTGCCATTGACTCTTAATATCGAATCAATATCGAATCGGCCAGGTTCAAAATTGATATTTAAGTATTTATTAATTGTGTTAGAATGAAAGACTGACTGTTACTGGTATCTGGCTGCATTGAACTTTTCATGGTCTATATTGTTTAGAATTGCTTTAAAATGTTCTACCAGACTGAACTTGTCATGGCCCATATACTTTAGAATTGTTTAAAAATGTTTTAGTATAAGTCAGTTTGTCATTATGGTCAAAAAATCATTTGGAAAAATGCAATATATATCAAATCACAGCATAATTAAGAATTGCAATACAAATCGATTCAGAACCCTCAATATCGTATTACGAGGTCAGTGGATCCCCCGCCCTAGGACTTACATTCTGATGGTCTATGAAGGCCACCTTTGACTCCTCGATGGTGTGCCGAATGGTTCTCTTATTCTTCATGTAGACTGTTGGTGGTAGTGAGATTATATAGTGAGGTTATATAGAATAAAGAATAATTGTTATTTGTACCAACATTTTGCCAGTTCTCTTTCCCAATTGTGGACAAAAACGTGAAAGCTCTTAGTTTTGGGTGCAAGAGACTAAACTCAACATCTCAAACTGTCAACTTAAATTCATTCATTATAAGTGCATTATTCTTAAACACTATAACAGTCAGTAACACCATCACCACTATTTCAAAGATTAAACTTTCTAGGAGCCTTAAAACGGATTTTCATGGATTATGTGGGGGGGGGGGGTAGGAGAAAATTGTATGGGTGCAATGAAGCCGCACCCATACCATTTTCAGTTACAGGAATTTTATTAGTCAAGTAAAGCATCAATAATAACATCAGTTGTTGTTGAAGTTGCAACAGACACGCAGCATGCATAAAGCTAAAGGTCTGACTCAGAGAGTTTTCTGTTTTCAATGATGAAATGCTGTTGGTTTAGTGGTGACACAGCTGTAGTTAGTTAGTATTCAAAATTTCAAATTTTAAAGCACTTTCATTTGAAACATCTTTGAAATGTGGGTTGTTTTGCATGCCGTCATGACGGCATGCAAAACAATCCATCTGAGGAGAAAAATAAACAGCTTATTAAAACAATACTATTTTCATGCCTTGATGTCTCACTGCTGGGGGAAAATATTAAGCTAGTATTTTTATGTAAAGCAACTCCAAATGACCACAGATCCCCAATTGAACAGGAAGCCCCTACGAGAATGTTTTACAGCTCTAGATTCTCAACCCGTTTCATTTTCAAGGACCCCCAGTTTGGCATGCATATTCGAAACTTGAAACTATATTAGTATATGGATCCCCATTAAATGCCATTTCTCTCTCGTACCCAAATTGATATTGTTAAATTAAAATTAAGATTAACTTGGGAGCATTTACAAATGGAACACTGTCATTTTTACAGAGCCGTAAGGGTCCATTTGGTTCTACACTAGTTAGTTGGGGACTGTCTGGACCACCCTCATTGACTTCTATGCGGTCCCTGGACACCACTTTGTGAACCACTGCAAAAGGCTACACATGTATTTTTCTCAAATTGTAAAGCAAAACTATTAATTGTTTTTTTTGTCATGTCCACACAATATCCATAAGCTTTATCAGTGCTTTATGGAGCTTTATTCAGTAAAATGTTGAAAATGGGGAAATAGATATGGAGATTTACAGTGCAATTCAAGCACAACTACAACAAATATGAAGAACTGTGAATGGGCACTAGTTAATACACTTTACATTAGGGTCCACCTTGGTCATTTCATCAAGACATTTAGAGACGTAGCCAACCAGGCTAGCGGCTAACTTCTAGTACAATACAATATACAAATACAGGGAAGTAGATAGTTCTTTATGGTGGAAAATGTTAACGCAGTAGCTCACTCTTAAGAATGAACACAACAACGTAAAGTTTAGCTATGGCGTAGCCCTAGGCTAACATGTAGCCAACCAGCCTATCGACTCAAACTTCTAGTATAATGCAAATACAAACGAGGAAATAGTTCTTTATGGTAGAAAATGTTAACTGACGTGAAACATATATATGATACTACACTATGTACGTATACAACTGTACAAACCTTTTAATTTAATGTGCCACGGCACGACGAAAATGCGTTCCCAACTTCTCCAACTCTCCTCTGTTGTTGTTGTTGTTTGCTGCTGCGCGCCTTGCCGCCGCCTTCTAGTGCAGTGTGTGCTGCTCTGCCGGCGCGCGGCGCATTTTGTTGACGTAGTGCCCCAGAGCATCAGCATGGCCATACCAGAGCCTTCTAGTAGGAGAGTTACGATATTGAGGGGTCAGAAAGCAGAGCAGAGCACCGTGCACGAGACTACAGAGATTCGTCTATGAGTGCAGTCCCAGTCCTATTGTCATTGGGAGTACATTGTTTTCAACGAAAACGGCGCAATAAGAGCTATTTTAGGTACGTATGCAAAAAGACAACTGTTTTAAAGTATTGTTCAGTCACGGCTAGAGTCTCTGTAATGTTTATGTTGTAGTATTATTAAAGAACAACTAAAATAAAGTCATTAAAGCTGGATTAAATAACTGATTAAATAACTTTGTGCATACTCCTACCCCCCGCTGTTATCGCGAGAATCTTTGCTTTTCAGTGAATTCTCGCGATATCGCCTGCTTTGAAACCAGTTTCAATCAGCACTAACACTTTCAAGACGTCAATATAATTATATATCATTTGCAAATCATGTGACAAGTATCCGAAATCAACCTCCAGAAGGCATTCTTTTTTGGCTGCATCGATAGTTTGTTTACGAGGTCACCGCCATTAATACATGATGTTTTTGTGCCTTCTTTGCTGGTGCCTTATTAAATCCATATCCGAGTCCCATTCATATTCATCGACTTCCGGTTTTTCGAGTGCACTCAAACGGCTTCTACATCAGCGCTGCTGCTCCTCCAGCACCGCCATTGCCCTGACGCACAGGAGTGAACGGGAATATCGCAACTCTCCCCTAGAAGGCTCTGGGCCATAGTTAGTAGAAGAGTTGCGACATTGAGGTGTCAGAAATGGAGCGCTCGAGCGCTGTTCATGCAGCAAGAATACTGACAAGCTGGAGTTGGAAATACTTTGTTTTTAACGAGGGCGGCGCAAATACAACTAAAGCCTCTCCGTAATGCTTATGCTATTGCTACAAAACTATCTAAAATAAATGGATTTAAGATCATTAAAGCTGCTGTTGCATGAAAAAAAAGCTTTTATGACTATTCCATGTACAGGTCTCTACTTGTTGTCTCCATTCTAAAGCCGCCATTGGACTGACCCTAGGAAGTGAACAGAGTTTGCGTAACTGTTGGTTAGGCCTATACTGACTGACTGACTGACTGACTGACTGACTGACTGACTGACTGACTGACTGACTGTCTGTCTGTCTGTCTGTCTGTCTGTCTGTCTGTCTGTCTGTCTGTCTGTCTGTCAAACTTCTTGTAAAAAAAGGAAAAAAATAAAAAAGAAATCAGGCAATTTGATTCAGACATGGGGACTCGTGTCTGTCTGTCTGTCTGTCTGTCTGTCTGTCTGTCTGTCTGTCTGTCTGTCTGTCTGTCTGTCTGTCTTTCAAACTTCTTGTAAAAAAAAAGGAAAAATAAGAAAGAAATTGTGCAATTTGATTCTGACATGCAGAACCAGGTCTGTCTGTCTGTCTGTCTGCCTGCCTGTCTGTCTGTCTGTCTGTCTGTCTGTCTGTCTGTCTGTCTGTCTGTCTGTCTGTCTGTCTGTCTGTCTGTCTGTCTGTCTGTCTGTCTGTCTGTCTGTCTGTCATATTTGTAAAAAAAAGGAAAAAAAAATAAGAAAGACATCATGCAATTTGATTCAGACATGGGGACTCATGTCTGTCTGTCTGTGCGACCGTGGGGAAACACATATCAGCGCGTGCGCCTCAACAAGCCGAGTGCGGGCATGACTACCCACTTATCCCTCCGACGCTTGTGCGTGGGGCTAATTACGTTTAAATAGGTGCACAAAAGACTTTGATCTCTTTCAAAACAGATAGGACAATTCTAGACTTACTTTTTCGCCCCGAGATGAACGGCATCGGTCCCAAGTTCATCCGACACTTGTGGGCGGAGCTAAGTACCAAAAATGAGTTGCGAAAAGGCGCAAATCTCTTTCAAAGAAGGGCGGATGATTTTAAGATCACTTTTTCGCCACGAGTTCAACGGTGTCGTCGCCGATTCCGTCCGACCTTGGGAAGTGGGTCAAAACACAATTCAAAGGTCAAAGGGACTTTGATGGCCATAAAAGGCCGTTTAGGGATTTTTAAAAAAATCCGTTTCAGCTGTCCATCCATATTTGACGTTGACCCAAGTCGGAGGGCGTTGGTCTGGATTTTTTGCGTCACTTTTAAGTCCAAGGGTCACGGAAAAGACTGAAGGTCGGCAAACAAAGTTTTTCCAAAAAAATCGAAAAAAAAATGTATTCCGACTTACTTTTTAATGCTGAATCCAACGGTGTCACTCCTGTCACCGTACAACACTGGGAAGTTGGTCAAATGTGCCTAATTGGTTGTGCGATAAATCATTATTTTCGGCGCACGATAACTCGGGAACGCAGAGTCGCTGGACCAAGTAATTGCCATGTGCGCGCTCGGCTCGAAGAGATCTACGCATGGGTACCACCCCCGTATCTGCACGACACTCGTAGCAAAAGTTTTCCCACAGTTGTTGTGGATGCAGAAGGTTATAGAGGTGTAGCCCCTGAGACCATTTTGAAGGCCAAGTTGAGAAAACTAAATCTTGAACCGTGAGTCTGTGCGTGACGGGCCATATGTCCACGCGTTCGTCTCGTCGAGGGATGCACGGGGAGGTAAGGCACTTGACACTCGGACCTTTGGGGGTGGAGCTACGGCCTGTCAAAGTCGGAAAGCCAACTCTTGATACGTGCGACCGTGCGTGGTAGACACATATCAGCGCGTGCGCCTTGGCGAGCCGAGTGTGTGCATATGCGGCACTTGCCCCTGTGACGCTTGTGGGCGGGGCTAAGTACGTATAATTAGCTAGTTTAAATAGTTTAATCTCTTTCAAAACAGATAGGACAATTCTAGACTTACTTTTTCACCTGAGTTCAACGGTGCCATTCTCATCGCTCCCTGACCGTGGCAAAGTGCTTAATTGGCGACGCCATACATACATGTTTGAACAAATAAAATAAATAACACAGTAGCATAATAAAATTAACCCAGTTTGGGTTAAACAATTTATAACCCTGGGGGTTGGGTAGGTGTAAATATTTTAACCCAGTACTTGGATTCTGCACAAATAACTCAAGTATCCAATTTTAACTAAAGTTGGATCAAAATTTTAATAACACTGTGGTTTAATTAAAAAAACAACCCTGCTCTTTTTTGTGTGTATGCATACTGCGTGTCTGTTGCAACTTCAACAACAACTGATGTTATTATTGATGCTTTACTTGACTAATAAAAGTCCTGTAACAGAAAATGGTATGGGTGCGGCTTCATTGATGAAGCCGCCCCCATAACATTTTCTTTGCCCCTCCAACATGTTGCCCCCCCCCCCCCCCCCCCCCCAAATGGGACATGTTACATCCGCCCTGGGCAGACCCTGTATCCCTAGAGAAGACAGACTATGCATCCACTGCACACAAAACAGCAAGATTTGTGAATTTGTGACCTGCTGTCAAAAGGGAACACAACCACCGTAAGGGATAAGACTAATCATTGTGTGTACTCTCAAATCATTTTTTTTTTGATGATTCCGACTTTTAAATGTTCATATATATTTCATTGTATTGTATTGTTGTACTGTTGTATTGTGTGAGATTTTGAACTGCATTGAGAGAGAGGGGAGAGCAGCACAAGGTGATCAAGAGATAGATAAAAAAGAGAGGATCCAGGCGTGTTCAAAGTTAAACATTAGGAAAAGCCTCTATTAAAGTACTATATATAAGCAATAAAATCTTTTTTATTTCCATTACGGGTCCATTTGGGTTCATTTAACGCTCTTAAGAGTTAGATTATATTTAAAATCTGAATTCAGAATTCTGAAATTCTGAATTACTTAATTTTCAAGAATATACACAACCAAAAAATGTAGAAGAATTGTTATTTTGATGTTTTGCCAGCTTATCCCTCCTAAATTGTGGACACAATCTTGAAAATCTGTATAGTTTTGGGTCAGAGAGACTCAAACTCAACAACAAATGCTGGTCCATGGCTAAAATGCAGATACATAGTGGGCCACGGTGTGAAAAAGATTGAAAACCACTGCTGTAGAAGTTAGAACTCAGCCAGTTTGCACAGCGACCAACACTATCCACGTCAGAACAACAAGCTACCCAATCCTACCTGCATGTTTTCTTACTGTTGTCATCCTCCTTCTCTTTGTAAAACAAACCACATGCTGTTGCAAGGCTAAAACTCCACTTAAAGGTAGGGGAAGTGATTTCACTTTTGTCAGAGATCACCCCCAAAATATTTTTTTTCTGTTAAAATGCTCTATTATAAGGTGTGGAAACCACATATGGAGTTTCCCCCTCCCCCACGTTAGCAGAGGAGCTTATAAAAGTTCCCAGGTCACCACAATTTCCTCCAATCAGGAGAGAGCAGCAGGTTCACATAGTGTAGCTGGGGTCCGCCGGATTTTCCGAGTAGTCATTGTTCCTACAGACGATAGTCCGAAAAATTCGGAACAGTGTCCGAAGTATTTACATTTTCTACACAACCTTCCGAAGAGTCATTGTCCCGAAGGATTTGGCCAAAAAAATCTTCCGAACGGACAACTTCTCGAACGGACAATGTCCCGATGGGTAGCCTAATATCGTGCACTTTGTTTGTGTATGTCATCTGGGTACGAGCGCGCGCGCGGCTTCATTGCGCGCGGTTTCATTACGGACAGAGAGCGTTTCTCTGCCCCGCTGTCCTTCTGCCTCTCTCTTCTCTCTCCTCTCTCTCTCTCTCTCTCTCTCTTCTCTCTCACTCTCTCTCTCTCTCTCTCTCTCTCTTCTTCTCTCTCTCTCTCTCTTCTCTCTCTCTCCTCTCTCTCTCGTGTAACCCGCACCTGGTACACGTGTGTGTGTGTGTGTGTATGTGGGGGGGGGGAAAACCTAACTACATTTAAAAAGAAAGAGTAAGAATAACTAAAACTAAACTGAAATGAAAAATCCATATAACCTGGTGTGTGTGTGTGTGTGTGTGTGTGTTGTGGTGTGTGTGTGTGTGTGTGTGTGTGTGTGTGTGTTAGTGTGTGGTGTGGTGAGGTGCGTGCTCACGTGCCTTATATTATATATATATTATATAATATATATATTATATATATATATATTATATATATATATATTATATATTATAATTTATATATAGATATAAATATATATATATAATATATATTATTAATATATATATATATATTTAGCCTATATATATATTATACTATATATATATATATATATATATATATATATATATATTATATATATATATATATATATATATATATATATATATTATATATATAATAATTTTCCGACGTGAATGTCACACAAATTGGACCGTCCTGCATTAGTCCCCCCCCCCCTCTCTCTCTTCTCCATATGAAGCGCAATATACGCAACGCACAGTTCTAACTAAAAAAAAAACAAGTTTAAAAACTAGTAGGCTACTTTTTATTATGATCTGTATGTTACTGTGATCTTGACAACTTGATGTGTGGTTCATCAGAGTGCTGGCCAGGGCTGCATGTAAAAAAAAAAAAGAAAAGTCGGGCCTCGGGCGGGTAAACTAAGGGCCGGGGCCGGACTGGTGGTTCAGTATATCCAGTGTACTCACAATATCGTAGCGCAATGCAGCGCGTTCATATAGCCTATACTTCACTTGTTCTTGTTCAGAAAAAAAACGACACTGTCTCGATAGATTTGTCAATTACTGCCAGAGCTTGGCCCCTTGACATAAAAATGGGGGTCCACGGGAATGAGAACACTGGACATCTGAGTAGGCCTACAAATATGCTTGTTCTAGAGACCACCACCACGCGGGTCTCTCTCTCACCCCACGCCCCCACCATGTGAGTGCACTGTCTGATACCACTATTGGCTATAGCCTATTGCATATTAAGCATAATAGGGCCGACTATATAATAGTTACAGTAGGCTACAAGTCAAGTACACACTGCAATAAAAACTGATAACAGCTTGGAGAATTACAGTACAATTCAAGCACAACTACATCAAATCTGAAAAAGCCGCACTTGTCGGCTCGTCGCACTTGTCGCGGGGTGATCAAGAATTAAAATTCATTGCAGGAGCGGGAGGGAATGAACAGGTCACGGCTCTGATTTGGGGACCACTACTGTACAACATCCTATACTGCCGGAAAGGATATAGATGAGGAAAAGCTTTTTCTATTGTGTCTACCAGCTGTCTGCTAACCTCTTCAAATGGATCAACTGGCCCACTCACTACAATGTCCAGTTAATACATGCTGATTGTTGCGCTGTTTCGCGGGACCCCATACATACATTAATAGCAGCTGCGTGCGTGCGTGCGTGTGTGTGTCTGTTTGTGGACCCCGTTGGGTTGGTGGGAGATGGAAAGGACTGTTCTGTGTGTTTGGACGAGGCGCGCCACGAATCTTTGTAACTTTTCCACATTTCCAACTGTTTTTATTAGACCCGCCAATGGGTTTCGTCCATTTAGTAATTTTAGTTTTTTTATCATGTGCAGCTGCGATGCAGCAACGCGGCCTAAGCACGCAGCCTGGCTGCTGATCTTATTTATTATTATTATTTTTTTTTTACAATTATAGTCGGTCAATTCTCAATCATTTCTTACCATTCAACATGTTATGTTGAAAAAAATGTTCCTTGTTTTTTTGCTGTATGTGGCGTGCATTTATCCCAAGTCTGCGAAATGTTATAAAGTAAATGGCAAAAAAAGTCGGGGGTTTGCGGGCAAAAAAGATGTTTTTTTGATCATTCATTTCTCGGTCAATTCTGGACCATTTTTTACATTTCAAAATACAGCGTGATGGGAAAAACATTTCTCTCTCAGATGCTGTATATAGTGGGGTAGGTAGGTGTTCTCTACGATGCGGGATCGAGCAAAATTAAAGTGTCGGGATTTCGGTGGAAAAGGTCCACTGAATCCCCGACACTAGACAGATGCTCTCTCTCTCTCTCTCTCTCTCTCTCTCTCTCTCTCTCTCTCTCTCTCTCTCTCTTCTCTCTCTCTCTCTCTCTCTCTCTCTCTCTCTCTCTCTCTCTCTCTGGCGGCTTTTGACAGGCTATATAAGTTCACAATAGGGGGGGCGAAAACCTTATACGTTATACACATATTTAGGGCGTTTAGGGGGCATTCCCCCCGGTGCACAGCCTTTTAGCCGGCTCTGCAAATACGCAAAAAAGAAAAGCAAGAAAGAAGGGCGATCCCGACACTTACATTTTGCTCGATCCCGCATCGTAGAGAACACCTACCCACATATTCTACAGCATCTGAGGAGAGAATGTTTTTCCCATCACGCTGTATTTTGAAATGTAAAAAATGGTCCAAAATTGACCGAGAAATGAATGACAAAAACACATCCTTTTTTTGCCGCAACTTCACGACTTTTTTTTGCCATTTACTATATAATTTCGCAGACTTGGGATTAAATGCACGCCACATAGGCCCTACAGCAAAAAAAAAAAAAACAAGGAACATTTTTTTTCAACATAACATGTTGAATGGTAAAGAAATGATTGAGAATTGGACCGAGCTATGATTGTTTGAAAAATAAATGATCTATAATGTTTGAGAATAGGTATACTCATGCATGTGTCTGCCCTCCGCGTTGCTGCATCGCAGCTGCACATGATAAACTAAAATGACTAAATGGACGAAAACCCTTTGGCGGTCTGTGTGCACTAATAACAGATGAAAT
>JBBWWP010000094.1:12500-14378 GCA_039105355.1 Benthosema pterotum | reverse complement strand
AGTACAGGCAGTTTTCCCTGTGGCCTGCGGCGCCACCTAGTGGCCTGGACAAGATCCAAAATGCACATGGTGGCACTTCCAAAATGACTAGCACTAGAATGTGCTAGATGCTCGCTGGAACATACGGATCAAAATGACCATTAATCTTCTACATTCTCTAGTTGTGTGTCGACTAAGTTGGGCTAATTGACACGATGGAATATTTTAACTCTTGAGGGTGTAAAAATGAAAACAAATGGACCCGCAAGGGTCCATTTGGTTTCATTTTTACGCTCTCAAAGAGTTACATCTGGTTAACCAGCTGCCACCCCCAGGGTGGCCTGGCAAAGGCAAAATTCTCCCGGTGGGAAAATATGTGCCAATCCGCCCCTGAAACGTACTGTTAGTGTTAATAAGGTCGACTAAAACTGTGACCAAAAACGTTCAGCTGCATTACAGAAAGTTCCACAGGCAGTCAATCAATCAGTCAACCAATTGGTACAGTTCTCTCTATCAGGGGTTTTCAACAGGTGGTCCGGGGACCACCAGTGGTCCTTGAGAGGCTTCCAGGCAAAAATGGCACGAGGGCGGCTTCATGCAAATTTTGATTTAAATTCTTTAGTTCTGTGACCCACAAGATTTATATCTTGTACAGGACTTTTATTAGTCAAGTAAAGCATCAATAATAACATCAGTTGTTGTTGAAGTTGCAACAGACACGCAGCATGCATAAAACTAAAGGTCTGACTCAGAGAGTTTTCTGTTTTCAATGATGAAATGCTGTTCGTTTAGTGGTGACACAGCTGTAGTTAGTTAGTAGCAGTTAGTAGTGTTTCAAATCATTTTAAAACTATAAGCACTTTATTAATTATAAGCCCCCCCCCCCCCCCCCAACCAACCATTTGAGATGGTTTACTATATTTTTCAGCAGCAAAACTGGAAATATTCCACAGTTTAGTTACTTTGGATGTTTGAGCTTCTATTCCAGTTAGTTTTAGTTAGCTTGGTGAAAACGCTTACGTTTTGGTTACGTTTTACTTATTTTTTTCATTTGTCAGGTTTAGGATTCAAAAAAGGTCAAATCAAATTTAAAACTAAGGGTCCACAATTTCAGTTTGTTTTAGTTAGGTAGTCACACTTGATCCATAGACAGAACTCATTCCATATGTTGATCTGTCCCCATCACGCCCTGTACCACAGACACACTGCATAGACAGAACTCATTCCATATGTTGATCTGTCCCCATCACGCCCTGTACCACAGACACACTGCATAGACAGAACTCATTCCATATGTTGATCTGTCCTCATCACGCCCTGTACCACAGACACACTCCATAGACAGAACTCATTCCATATGTTGATCTGCACACTGAGAGTGAACGCCTCCATGATTAAGAATCACACTTGTGTGAAGTGAGGGAGGGCTCTTATGGTCAATCATACATCATTATGTTCCTAGTGGTAATGGATTCTCTGCTGTCTGTCTGTCTGTCTGTCTGTCTGTCTGTCTGTCTGTCTGTCTGTCTGTCTGTCTGTCTGTCTGTCTGTCTGTCTGTCTGTCTGTCTGTCTGCCTGCCTGCCTGCCTGCCTGTCTGTCTGTCTGTCTGTCTGTCTGTCTGTCTGTCTGTCTGTCTGTCTGTCTGTCTTCCTGTGCGTCCAGGGACCCCAATGGTCCTTCCTGGCTGGGGGTACTAGACTAGCTAAAATGATCATTTGGAGCCAAATGTTACCATATATGGGCCTGTCACTCTGAGAGTGTAACACATGGACCCTAATTTGGTTAAATTAGTTAAATTAACATTTGAATTTTACAATATACAGTATTTTGTAAACAATAAATAATGAAGTGCCATTAAATGTGGGTCCATGTTAAAAAAAAAAAAAAAAAAAAATGGA
>JBBWWP010000094.1:0-7500 GCA_039105355.1 Benthosema pterotum | reverse complement strand
TGTAGAAAAGGGGACAAAAATCAAGGACATTATGTATCGTGTCACAGGAATCAAGGTAGATTGATGGCCAAAGTGTTTTGGTGTGGAATTCTTCTTTAATAAGCCTTTCGGTCTTTCTGTCATGAACACATTAATGAATAGGACCTACATAAATATCATAAAATCGATTTTGAACTTGAAGATTCGATATTGATCATGCCATTAAGAATTGTGATACATTGGCATATCGATTTTTTTTGCCCAGCCCTAAATCACAATGTACCTGTGTGTGTGTGTGTGTGTGTGTGTGTGTGTGTGTGTGTGTGTGTGTGTGTGTGTGTGTGTGTGTGTGTGTGTGTGTGTGTGTGTGTGTGTGTGTGTGTGTGTGTGTGTGTGTGTGTGTGTGTTGTGTGTGTGGTAAGCTGATCTCAGGGTTCATTGTCTGTTGTCTAAATTTGACGCTTTGAACCAACCGACTCTCTGGAATGTGTGTGTGTGAATGCAATGCACACGGGCACTGTGTGTGTGTGTGTGTGTGTGTGTGTGTGTGTGTGTGTGTGTTGCGCGCGCGCGTGTGTGTGTGTGTTGAGGGTTGCTCTTCAATGAATGAAATGTATTTGTCGCAGCTGCAAGATTCTTCTCGCACTAACTGCCTGCAATCTGCTGTGTGTGTGTGTGTGTGTGTGTGTGTGTGTGTGTGTGTGTGTGTGTGTGTGTGTGTGTGTGTGTTGTGTGTGTGTGTGTGTGTGTGTGTGTGTGTGCGTGCGTGCATGCGTGTGCATACATACACATGTGCGCGTGTGTCTATCTGTCAGTATTCGAGGACCTTGAGGCAGCAGCCTTTGGTGTCTCAGAAATGAGGGTGTGTGTGTGTGTGTGTGTGTGACAGCTCTGCCCATGTAGGGATGGCCAGATAAACTGTCCATACAGATATTGGGTGCAATTCTCAATCGCTGAGGTGTAGCAGGTATGGTGTAAGTCTCCTCATTGGCTGCATGGCAGCAAATCAGCTCTGGGGCCTCTGTAGTAGGCCGAAAGCCTATACCACCAGGCCTGGGCCTGGGCTTACCAAATAATTACGCAGAATAATTTAAAATCTGCAATTCAAAAGGTTCAGAAATCACCTGACCCCCAATTAAAAATGTTACTATACTCCCCGGCTTTGTTCATCATGAGTTGAAGCTCTTGATGACTGGTTTTAATTATTATGAATAAATATTTGGTAGGCCCAGGCCCAGGCCTGGTGGTATAGGCTTTTGGCCTAGCCCAAGGCCGCAGACCTGATTTGCTGCCATGCAGCCAATGAGCACGGACCCACACCTGATTTGCTGCCATGCAGCCCAATGAGAGGACTTACACCATACCTGGCTACACCAAGGCGATTGAGAATTGCACCCATTATCAGCCGATAAAAAAACACTGGGAAAACTGGGGGAAAATCATAGTGGGCGGGGCCTAAATTGTCCAGCCTCATCTTTTGCTGGGAAAGGGTTAATAATCTGACGTTGTATGAGTCCATTTGGTGTAATTTTACACCAGTGGTGGCGATTTTTTTTCTCCAAGGGGCAAATGGAGATACACATTGTGGAGAAGCCAAGACTAAAGGCTGAACTAAAGTCTGTAATATTAATTTAATTTCAAGATAAATGTAAGAATAAGACCAACCATTTCAGCCCATTATATATTCAGTATTTTAGCCACAGATCGAGGACCGCCATTTTGGTAACATTTTAGCCTCACAGACCCCAAAACTAAAGATTTCTTTTGTTTTTGTCACAATTCCAGGCTGGATTTCACAAACAAAACAGTCCATATCAAAATGACCATTAATCTTCTACATTTTCTAGTTGTGTAGACTAGGGCTAATTCACATGATGAATATTTTAACTATTGAGAGTGTAAACATGAAACCAAATGGACCCTTGCGGGTCCATTTGGTTTACGCTCTCAAAGAGTTACACCTGGTTAACACTTTCCATATTTAACTGGAACTCTTTCAAGGACCACTGGTTGAAAACCAATGTACCCTTTCACAGGCCGGTCAGAGTCAGCCAAAGGGCTGCATTTGGCCCCTGGACTGCATAATTCCCAGTTATGGTTTACACTCTTAACTCAGTAGACGCAGACCAGGGACAAGTTAGTAAGTTAGTCTTGATTGTGTCAAGGCAATCCAAAATTAGTGGAATCTGTCCCAGTCTCCCAGAATATCATCCCACAATTTTGTAAACCATTTTTATCACCCAGTGCCAATTCCTAATGTGATCCTGGGCTCTACACACCCTTCACCAACCTAGGGAGGCAGCGGACTGGCCTCATGCTTCCTTCAATGCATGAGGAGTCCAAGCTGCCTTCTTTTCACCTGACAGGGGGGAGTTTCCCTGGTTGGACGTAGCGTGTGGAAGGAACACGTTATCCCAACCAGTTCCTGATCCCTCCATCAGGCGCCCCGGCTGGCCAAGGGGAGGCAGTTTAGAGCCTAGGATTACTGCATGTTTTTGTGAGGGTATCTACCCTAGGGGACACGGGGAGAACATGTGAGGGTATCTACCCTAGGGGACACGGGGAGAACATGTGAGGGTATCTACCCTAGGGGACACGGGGAGAGAACATGTGAGGGTATCTACCCTATAGGGGACACAGGGGAGAACATGTGAGGGTATCTACCCTAGGGGACACGGGGAGAACATGTGAGGGTATCTACCCTAGGGGACACGGGGAGAACATGTGAGGGTATCTACCCTATAGGGGACACGGGGAGAACATGTGAGGGTATCTACTCTAGGGGACACGGGGAGAACATGTGAGGGTATCTACCCTAGGGGACATGGGGAGAACATGTGAGGGTACCTACCCTAGGGGACACAGGGAGAACATGTGAGGGTATCTACCCTAGGGGACACAGGGAGAACATGTGAGGGTATCTACCCTAGGGGACACAGTGAGAACATGTGAGGGTATCTACCCTAGGGGATACAGGGAGAACATGTGAGGGTATCTACCCTAGGGGACACAGGGAGAACATGTGAGGGTATCTACCCTAGGGGACACAGGGAGAACATGTGAGGGTATCTACCCTAGGGGACACGGGGGAGAACATGTGAGGGTATCTACCCTAGGGGATACAGGGAGAACATGTGAGGGTATCTACCTAGGGGACACGGGGGAGAACATGTGAGGGTATCTACCCTAGGGGACACACGGGAGAGAACATGTGAGGGTATCTACCCTAGGGGACACAGGAGAACATGTGAGGGTATCTACCCTAGGGGACACGGGGAGAACATGTGAGGGTATCTACCCTAGGGGACACGGGTGAGAACATGTGAGGGTATCTACCCTATAGGGGACACGGGGAGAACATGTGAGGGTATCTACCCTAGGGGACACGGGGGAGAACATGTGAGGGTATCTACCCTAGGGGACACGGGGAGAACATGTGAGGGTATCTACCCTAGGGACACAGGAGAACATGTGAGGGTATCTACCCTGGGGGACACAGGGAGAACATGTGAGGGTATCTACCCTAGGGGATACAGGGAGAACATGTGAGGGTATCTACCCTAGGGGACACAGGGAGAACATGTGAGGGTATCTACCCTAGGGGACACAGGGAGAACATGTGAGGGTATCTACCCTAGGGGACACAGGGAGAACATGTCAGGGTATCTACCCTAGGGGACACAGGGAGAACATGTGAGGGTATCTACCCTAGGGGACACAGGGAGAACATGTGAGGGTATCTACCCTAGGGGACACGGGGAGAACATGTGAGGGTATCTACCCTAGGGGACACAGCCAGCACTGTGATGCGAACAACACCACGCCCCTTGGATTTTTAATTTCAAGAATTGCATTGCAAATAATCAGCAGCCTATATCGAATAGTTTTCTTTTCAGATAATCGATTGTATTCCATATAGCCTACATTTTTGTTCATCAAATGTAAGATGTTTTTAAATGAAAAAATGAAAAGGTGTGGTTTAATTAAGAAAACGTCAATGATTAAATAGTGGATTTCTAATCATTGAATCGGATCGCCAGGATTACCTAATATGGTCCATGTATCGTGATAGGCCTACATATCGAATCACTGTTTCAGGGGCGGATGTAACATTTCCCAATTGGGGGGCAGGAGAAAATGGCATACCATTTTCGGTTACAGGACTTTTATTAGGCAAGTATAAGCATCAATAATAACATCAGTTGTTGTTGAAGTTGCAACAGACACGCAGCATGCATAAAGCTAAAGGTCTGACTCAGAGAGTTTTCTGTTGTCAATGATGAAATTCTGTTGGTTTAGTGGTGACACAGCTGTAGTTAGTTAGTAGCAATAGTAGTATTTTAAATCCTGACATGACTTGGAAACGATAATATCATTATTATAACTCACAGCATGAAATGAATTCAAGTTAAACAGAACTGTATAAGAGACAAGCATTCCATCGTGTGTGTGTGTGTGTGTGTGTGTGTGTGTGTGTGTGTGTGTGTGTGTGTGTGTGTGTGTGTGTGTGTGTTGTGTGTGTGTGTGTGTGTGTGTGTGACAGTAGCAGGTGGTGGTTTCCGTGGTAACAGGAGACCTCCCACCATCACATCCAAACTGGAGCTGATTGATGAACATGGTGTGTTTGACCCTTGACCCTACACACACACACACACACACACACACACACACACACACACACACACACACACACACACACACACACACACACACACACACACACACACACACACACACACACAATATAGTATATAGTCCATATATAGTCGACACAGTGTCTTGCTCAATGGCACTATAACACTATACTGTCTGTCTGTCTGTCTGTCTGTCTGACGGAAAGACAGACAGCTGCATACACTGTGTGTGTGTGTGTGTGTGCGTGCGTGCGTGCGTGTGTGTGTGTGTGCGTGCGTGCGTGCGTGTGTTTCCGTATTGTTGAAGCAGCTGTAGTGAAGCTCGCTATTGTTTTCTGTCCTTCCGCTGCTAATCTACACACACAGCTGCACGTGTGTGTGTGTGTGTGTGTGTGTGTGTGTGTGTGTGTGTGTGTGTGTGTGTGTGTGTGTGTGTGTGTGTGTGTGTGTGTGTGTACATGCACACGTGTGCTTGCGCACAGTCACAGAGAGAGAGATTAAGTGGAGTGTACAGTGTGTGTGTTGTGTGTGTGTGTGTGTGTGTGTGTGTGTGTGTGTGTGTGTGTGTGTGTGTGTGTGTGTGTGTGTGTGTGTGTGTGTCTGAGTGCGCATACTGCATGTGGTCCATTTAGTATCATAAATATAAACCCTATTTGAATCAGACTTAATGTTCACTAAAAAAACAGACAATATAAAAACACTATGCATATAGAATGATAGCACTGCTATCACATAGCATCAGTAACAGCATGTGACAGTATAACGAGACTAAACGTATAGACTGGAAATGTGAAGCACGGACAGTAGTGATCTCCCGACTCTACTTCTTTCATTTACGATCCGATCCAGATACCACAATTTCTGTCTTAGCCGATACCGATACCAAAAACCGATACAGGGCTTGACACTAACACTTGCCCACTTGCCCGGGGCAAGTAAAAAAAAATGGTGGGGCAAGTGAAGACTGCTACCTGGTTGCCCGATCGGGCAAGTGTCTTTCCCTGCTTTCTAGCTATCCACAATTCCAGGCTGGATTTGGGAAACAAAACAGGCAAATTAACATACAGATCAAAATGACCATTAATCTTCTACATTCTCTAGTTGCGTGGACCTGGGCTATAATTAAGATAATTAATTTTAACTCTTGAGAGTGTAAAAATGAAACCAAATGGACCCGCAAGGGTCCATTTGGTTTCATTTTTTGGTTTCACTTCCAGGTGGTCCCGACTCCCCAGGCTAAATGATGGAAACTTGGTTAACCAGATGCAACTCTTTGAGAGCGTAAAAATAAAGCCAAATGGACCCATGCGGGTCCATTTAGCTTCATGTTTACGCTTTCAAGATTTAAAATAGGATATTCATTATCTGACTTAGCTACACAAGTCTACACAACTAGAGGACGTAGAAGATTAATGGTCATTTCTGAGCTGTATGTTTGACTGTTTTATTTTCTCCGAAATCCAGCCTGGAATTGTGGACAAAAGCAAAATAAATCTTTAGTTTTGGGGTCTGTGGGGCAAAAATGTCATCAAATAGTGGTCCTCCGTGGCTCAAATGCTGAATAAATAGTGGGCCCTGGTATGAAAAAGGTTGAAAACTAGAGGTACAGTACAGTATGTGACGTGACGTGTTGACCATCTATAGAGATGTACATGTAATGTCATTTACTAATCAGCAGTTAGATGTATAACTCTATAACGAACCGCAATTAAATCACGCTGATTTTGCGATCCTCGTGAACGGCAGGGCGGGACTCGAACTAGCGACCTCTCTCTGACACCTGCCTGTTGTCCATGACCACACTGGTCCTCAAACTGCGGGTCGGGACCCCCCTTGGTGGTGGTCCCTGAACATGGAGTTGGGGGATGCATGTTTAACCCTAGAAGGCTCAGTGTTGCTTTTTAGCAACATTAACCCTTTAATTATTAAAAAAAAAAATGTTATCATTATTTTTTTGGTTATTTTTTCACATATTCACATATCATGGTTGAGGTTGATTGTTTAGAACTTAATTGAAATTGGTCATGATATTTGCAAAACAATACCCCCCACAGAGGCTGCAATTAGCCTCTTCAATTCATCTCTGGACTGATTTTTAACCTTTGACCTTCAGCCTTTAACCCTAATAAAAGTAAAAATGTGATTGGCTCAAACGCTGCCTCACCCCCACACAACCTCCCTCCCCATCACACATCAGCACCGCCTTGCCCTGCGCGTGGAATGTTTTGTTTTCATGATTTGTTGACGAGAATAAAGTTCTGGACCGTCTGCAGGACGAAGCAAGTGTCTGTCTGCAGGGAAACAGCTGCAGCATCAAAGTGGAAGCAACGTAGAGGGGGAAAAATTCAAAGAAATATTATATCTATTTTGATTTTTGGCAAAAAAAAAAAAATCCCTCTATTACCTTTCACATTTTGTCATCTACCTTTACATTTTTGTCATTTACCTTTGACATTTTGTCACTCACTCTGATGTGAACACCTCAGATAGTTTATACCAGTGGTTTTCAACCTTTTTCATACCAGGGCCCACCATTTATTCAGAATTTGAGCCACAGACCACCAGTTGAGGACATTCCAGCCCCACAGACCCCAAAACTAAAGATTTCTTTTGTTTTTGTCGACAATTCCAGGCTGGATTTGGAGAAACCAAACAGTCCAACATACAGATCCAAGTGACCATTAATCTTCTACATTCTCTAGTTCACATGATGAATATTTTAACTCTTGAGAGTGTGAAAATGAAACCAAATGGACCCGCAAGGGTCCATTTGGTTTCATTTTTACGTTCTCAAGAGTTACATCTGGTTAACCAACTTAGCTGGGGACCACCTGGAACCCTCTCAGGGACCACTGGTGGTCCCCGGACCACCTGTTGAAAACCCCTG
>JBBWWP010000093.1:0-14474 GCA_039105355.1 Benthosema pterotum | reverse complement strand
TTACTATCATTATTGTTTTATCTTTCAATCAATCAGGTTGCATTGACACACCTCCATCTCGAAAGGAATTTGTCGAATTCCAGTGCGATGCTACATGGAATTTTCACGATGCGCTGCTGTAGTGTAGAGCACTGGTTCCCACGGACACATTTGTGTTTCACACACATTTTGTTCTTGTTTTTAATTATTTGTTATTACATTATTACATTAAATTTGTTAATATTATTTCAAAACATTTCCCTAAAAGCTGAAATTTTTGAGTTTTCCCACTTGTTTAGTTTCATGAAGAAATGAAAAAACAAATCAATAAAATCAACTAGCTTCTATTGGCTGTTTACACTGGCTTGAGTCTCGGACGATTGCAATAGGCGCAATATTTCAACGGAAGAGCTTTGATTTTGTAAGAACTATGAAGGAAGCAAAGAAGAAGCTCGATGTCTTTCACAAAATTATTATTATTATTATTGTACTGAAAGACATCAACATTTTGAAAAATTATGAAAATATATGTTTAATGTACGAGGATCAAATATTTCGGGGAGCAAGGTTTTAGAGGATGTGTCGCGTTATGCATGCGGCATTGTTGTGCATATATGTATATGTGTTGACAAAACTGTAAATATATTTACTCTCAGTTTTAGCTCACTTAGCATCCTTATTATAGTTTTTGTCAGTGGGGAAAGGTAGTTGACGAACATTTTTTTTGTCTCCGAATTAGTGCAACCGAGTCATGTACTCTTTCAGAATGAAGCTGAAAGAAAACACATGGAGAATGGCTGTGTGCGCATGAGTGTGCACGTCATAGCAATAGCCAAATAGTGCCTTTGGAGCAGCCGTTGTTTCCTTTATCTGTGATTGTCTGACAAGTATAAGTCAACCGTATATTGTATGCAAGAACGACGTCTGGGCCTTTCATGTCCTTTGAACAAAAGGCATTCTTGCACTTGTGTTTATGTGTGGACACGAATGCACGCATACTGTATCTCAAATGCACGAACGCGAGGCTTTGAATCTCGTGCATCGCAGGCGTTCCATTTCCTCTCCTCTCCTCTCCTCTCCTCTCCTCTCCTCTCCTCTCCTCTCCTCTCCTCTCCTCTCCTCTCCTCTCCTCTCCTCTCCTCTCCTCTCCTCTCCTCTCCTCCTCTTCTCCTCTCCTCCCCCCTCTCCTCTCCATCCCTGTGCTATTTCAAACGTCACTTTGTTTGATACAGCATAATGAAGGTTGCGGGGAACAGGGTCTGTGCGTGGGGGGGATCTGCCCTTTACAAGACATTTTTTGCTTCATCATAGTTCTTTCTTCTTCTTCTTTTAAATCCAGAACCTCTCCTCCACCTCCTCCTCCTACATGATGCAGACGCAGCAGACTCCCCCGTATATCGTCTGTACTAGGTCGAGTGGAAACTCCCCCCAGCAGTGGAAAAAATAACTTGAGTTGAGCAAACGCATCAATACTGCAATATGTAGCGCTGTGTTAAGAAGTCCTGTATTCACAACGCACATAAGGTAGGCCTACTAAATGTGGAAGTAGCTTACTTAGAAGTGAAGTGGAAAAAAAAAACTTACTACCTTAGCTTGTAATGTACATTACTTGTCATTTTATCTGTGACTATGCTGAATAATGTGAATGTGATGCGGTAGTATTATACAATCAAGTGGATTTTAAAGGGATTTTTTGTTACCTTGCCATAATGTAATTCCAATGTGGACAAGATTTTATTTTTTAAGTTCCAGTGATTAGAAATTGATCATTTAAAATATGCCCCTCATTGACTTACATTGTACACTAAAACAGCTCTCAATTTCCTATTTTAGTATAATTTAATAAAGCATCATATATATATATATATATATATATATATATATATATATATATATATATATATATATATATATATATATATATATATATATATATATATATATATATATACACACCGATGTTTAAGCAAAGGACTACGATTACTTTTTATTATTTACACATTTGAAATTATATCAAAGTAAGGCAAGGTAAAACAAAAAAGTGGTTTTACCCTTTAATTTAAAGAAAGAATTCCCTAATCCCAAAGTTTGAATATTTGATGGGAGGTTGGTCCACGACAGTAGACGATATCCATTCTCCCCACTCGGGGCACGTTGCCAAGTCCATTCCAATAAGCAGCAGTTCACAGAGGCCAGAAGCAGAGTGGTACGGCCCATGGGAGCGCTTTAGCAGTTTGGCTCAATGTTTTACAGCTAGGGGAACAAACCGTGAAGCGATCCATGGAAACGCCTTTGGATGTGACCATAACTAGTCAAAAAAAAGAAAGGAAAAAAAGAAGGGGAAAAAAAAAACCTTGTTTGGGGCTTGCCGGTGTCTGCTTTGTCTCAGCGCTGACTGGCGCCCTTGCCAAGTTTTGCAAGATAAAATAAGCAACGAGATTCATACGGAAAACAAACCCTCAAAAGAAAGGAGTTTATACCACGCTGAACCTGTTATAGATCTTGCGCAGCCAGAAGACTACTCTGCGAACTCCGACGCACCGATTTTAACTGGGGTGTGTCTGAAAAGACAAAATATTTGAGGATGACTGGTTTAAACAATATTAGGAAATAAGCCCACAAGTCAATAGTCAATGCTACACTCTATAAACTAGGTCAAATTAACAAATACTACACTTTATTACATGGCTTGAATGAATGCTCCAATCAGAAGCCAGAGTTCTTGTCATGTGAGCAGTAACATATTACACTATAATTCACCGCTCCGCTCTATATTGGACCGCTGCATAATCAAGGTCCCCAAAGTGCAAACAGCTGTGTTCATATCAATCCACGGTGCGCTTCTGCATTTAGTTCCAGCACGCCGTTAGCGGGTCCATTTGGTTAGCTACGTATTTGGTTGTTTACATGCCGTTGCCGTCACCCTCTCAAGGACCACTGGTGGTCCTCAGACCACCAGTGACGTAAGCCATGTAATAAGTGGGATAACACCCTTCGAACCGGTGATTTCGGCTGCGCCGAAATGCACCGGCTTGTCGGGTGTTATCCCTTACATAGAACTCAGAGAGTTTTCTGTTTTCAATGATGAAATGTTGTTGGTGACACAACTGTAGTTTACTAAGTAGCAATACTGTTTCAAATCATTTTAAATATAAACACTTTAATTTGAAATATCCTTGAAATTTAGGTTGTCTGCATTCCATCATTTTGGTGGGGAAGTCAGGGCATCTAGGGGGGTATTGCCCACCCCATGCCTAGATTGGGCCCTGCTCCCCATAACTTTTAACACTAAAAAGACTGAGACAGTTTTTTGATTATTTTAAAGTTGTTTATCTTTGCCCATGAAGCTTTCAAAAGGTTCTCCTCCCATGACCATCATCATCCATCATTTTGGTCGTCTGGAAAAAATTCTAAATATGAATTTAAGCAAATGCTAATTCTGGCCACTTTTTTCCAGTCTTTCTAGTGTTAATTGGGTGGGCAGGATGCACGTTTAGGTGGGGTTGGCCCACCCCTTCCCCCCTATAGTTCCGGCCCTGTATTCATGTAAATCAAAGGCAAAGAACTGACGATCCGCCTTCGATGGATCTCCGCATCGTTGTTCCAAAGGTTTACTGGAACGGAGGGCGGGGAGGAGCTTTGTGAAGAACGAAACGCAAACCAATACATCACACTGCCAATGGAACGCAATTAAAGGTTATTAGCCCAGCGGATCTCCCCGTTGACAGGGAGAGAAGAAAAACCTGTCCGCGTTATAATTGAAATGATTACAATTAATGGGCTTTATATAAGGGGCTCTCTCTCTCACTCTCTCTCACGCCGCCAAACACAATGGCCACACAATTAACTTGAGACATTTTCTCCATTTGGTTAATTACAGGGCGGACGGGGGAAGGGAGGGATATGCCTCGGAACGGTCAAACGGGGAGGCGGAATATAATTTGTTTGATGTTCCCTCATTGTCTTTGTGCTGAGCCAATTTGGTTGTTCCTAGATTGAAAGAGTAACGTCAACACAGAAGCGGGCCGGAGGAGGAATAATGTATAATTGAGCGTATACAATGGCTCCAGACACGCCGAGAGCAACTGCGGCGGTGCTGCTGTTATTTGGGGACAAATTTTCTTTATCCACAACTTTCTTACTACCCATAAGTCTTTGCGTTTGTGTGTGTGCAGAAGTTCCCCTTTCTCGTGCGGTGTTGCCAGGTTTGCAATAGAACCAAGCAGACAGGGCTATAAACATCAGCACAAATAGCCGATCTACCAGCACACAGCAACACGTTTTGAGGTTGTACATCTGTCATTTGAAACACATTGAGAATAAAACTAAATAAATATATATACTAAAATAAATATAGTTTAAACCTATAGTTTAAACCTTCAAATAATAAAGGCACACAGTTGGTTGTCTGTGGATTAATCTGGGGTTCCTTGACGTGACAAAATGTGTGAAAACACTGGTTTAAGCTTTAGAAAGTACAAGCTTAAATAAACAACTACTGTACACTTTAGAAACAAGCCCCAAACACTTCAAGCAGCAACTACCAGTAATTTATTTGTAAGCGATTTCCTACATGAAAAGAATGAGTCAATTGTTGCTTATAAAAAGCAGGACATGGAAACACTGCATGAACGTATGTGTGCTCTGTCTCGGTTTCCACCAGTGCCTTGGCAGGTAAAATGGCGGATAGCGCAGCAACTCGTATGTCTGCAAACCGCGAACGCGTCCGACTGCAGCCCGTCTCTCTCTCTCGATGCTGCACGCAAGCCTTTGTGGGTGGATTTGAACACTTTAAAACCGTGCCGTCCCAATTAGGGCCACGTCTGTGAAGTAATTAGAATGACTGAAATATCTCCAGGAGGAGCTGAATCAAATTGCAATCGTGGCGTACGTCGCGATGTGTAGGCCCCAAACATTTGCAACGGCTGACCACCCCTCTAGATCTGACCCAGGGCCGGATCTAGAGGGGGGCAGAGGGGGGCAAGGGTTGGTAGAGCCCACCCAAATGTGCATCCTGCCCACCCAATGAAAGGGTAATATCAGTGGTTTTCATCAGTTTAGAGTGTAAAATGAAACCAAATGCACCCGTAAGAGTCCATTTGGCTTCATTTTACGATCTCAAGAGTTAAATCTATAAGAGTCCATTTGGTTACCAATGGTAGGAGGACTCTATCATAACCGGAAAAATGATTGAAAAACGAGGGTTTCATCTCCGGCGCCTGTTAACCAATTTCGCCCCAACTCACCAGCAAAAAAGTACTAGATTTTTCGCCAGGATTTTTGCACGAATTTTGGTCTGGAAAAAAAAAACTAAATATTGTGACATGCGCCAAGTTGGCAACACTGCTGCCCCCTGCTTGCGGCTATATTTAGGCCATAAGCAAGTCGTCCACAACCACCTAAAGCCACAATCGTGGCCAGTACAGTAGTCACAACCCGTAAGAATCCGAAACCTAAAACACAATAAACAAAAACAAAGATCACACAAAAAACAACCTAGCTCATAGCGTTCATCAAGTCTTATGCAAGTACAGTATGCGTCATAAATGGAAAGAAATGAGCATGAAATCACATGCTGGAGGAAAAACAAACAAATCTTTCCAGCTCAAGTGCTTCTCAAATGCTACAAGACTGCTGGCAAAACACACACACACACACACACACACACACACACACACACACACACACACACACACACACACACACACACACACACACACACACACACACACACACACACACACACACACACTCTAACGCCAGGGCAGTCTGGTAGCATGACCCCCGGTGAGCACTATGCTCCGTTAGATAAAGGAGATTATCTTCTCTGTGGTGGGTTTGGCGCAGGGGCGGATCTAGGCATGGGCATGGTGGGGGCAATGCCCCCCCTAAATGCCCTGACGGCCCCACCAAACATGATGGCATGCAAAACAACCCAAGATGCCCAAGAAATTAAAGTGCTTATATTTAAAATGATGTGAAACACTACTACTGCTACTAACTACACTACAGTAACTACAGTTGTGACATCACTAAACCAACAGCATTTCATTATTGAAAACAGAAAACTCTCTGAGACAGACTTTAGCTTTATGCATGCTGTGTGTCTGTTGCAACTTCAACAACAACTGATGTTAGTTGATGCTTTACTTGACTAATAAAAGTCCTCTAACTGAAAATGGTATGGGTGCAATTGGTAGGGTGCAAATGGTATGGGTGCGGCTTCATCGATGAAGCCGCACCCATACCATTTTCTCTTGCCCCTCCAACATGTTCTCTTGCCCCCCCAAATGGGACATGTTACATCCGCCCCTGGTTTGGCGTCTTCCACACCGTGTGTATGTGTGCTTAGATGGGGACCAACTGGAACCCTCTTAAGGACCCTGGTGGTCCACGGACCAACTGATCTAGCCTATACTGTCCATGCCTGTCATAGTCTGTCTGTATGGCAGATGCGTCTTCTTGTATGCACGTGGCTTGGTTTAGAATGTGCACGCATGCACACATCCATATGTGTTGCACACACGCACATGTGTACATGCATTCGATACATCCCCCCAAATACATCGCCCCGCAAGAGGGGCGCAGTGTGTGTGTGTGTGTGTGTGTGTGTGTGTGTGTGTGTGTGTGTGTGTGTGTGACATCGTTCCAAGCAACATAGATAGCGGATTACTGTGATATTTCAAAGTGGGATTTTCAGTAGGAAAACCCCTTCACTCCTGACCTCCAAGGCCAAAGGAGGTGGTGGGTGGGGGGTTGGGGCTCTCTGAGGTTGTGATCCCTTAGTGATCCCTGTGCACCTGGGGCACAGGCCGATGTAACATTTCCCAATTGGGGGGTGGGCAGGTGAAAATAGTATGGGTGCGGGTTCATCGCCCTTGGTGCGAAGCAACCCGCACCCATACCATTTCCAGTTACAGGACTTTTATTAGGCAAGCAAAGCCTCAATAGTTGTTGAAGTTGCAACAGACACGCAGCATGCATGAAGCTAAAGGTCTGACTCAGAGAGTTTTCTGTTTACAATGATGAAATGCTGCTGGTTTAGTGGTGACACAACGCTATCTTTGAAATTTGAATGGTTTGCATGCCATCATGTTTGGTGGGGCAGTCAGGGAATTTAGGGAGGCATTGACACCCCTCCCCCCATGCCCACCCCTAGATCCGCCCCTGCTAGGGGGCCGGGGCCGTGCAGCTGCCCCCTGTACCTAGAGAATAGCCATGACCCCTAAGGGGGTGTGAGGGGGTGCGTGAGGGGGTGCCGAGTTAAGCGCAGCAGTGTGGGAATCGCAGGTTCTTCGCCGTAAATTAGGATTATGGCCATCATTAAATGTGTGGTTCTGAGACGTTTTTCAGCATGACAGGGACCCCTCAATGAATGCGAAAGCATTAGGGCGCAGACCCCCATCCGGAAATGTTTTGTGGTAAGTGGGGAGCGCAGACCCCCAAAGACACACACACTCACTCACCCAAGTGTTGTGCTGTCATCGGCTTATTGTGGAAAATAGCACGTCTACAAGGTTACAAGTTATAATCTGGAACCCCTGCCCCTGCTGAGGACCGCCTCAAGGACCCCTGAGGGTCCCCTGCTTTGAGGACCGCTTGGCATAAGTCCTTCCCAAACACCATGGTTAAAGCTACAGTATATTCAGTAACTTCACTTGATTCAAATATTGTTGTTGTTGTTTTTTTTTTCTACTTTTTTGGCTAATCCCAACTACTATAGTGTGGTGACCATATAAGGAGTTCCTCCCTGTCCCCAGAGTGACCCATGCAGGGGCCAATAAACCCTACTTTCAGTTTGGGCTTTGGGACACAAAGCCTTCGTCCAATCAGAAATGAGAGGGAGACTGTCTTGTTTTGAAAGCGTGTTCGGCTGATGGTCATTTAACACACACAACGTATTTTGGATCAGCATTATAGTAGCGTTTGAGGGGAGACTGACCAATGGGTGAGCCAAGGATGTGAAAATCAGATTTCAAGATATTTCGGTTTCAAATTGACGTGTCCGTCCCACTATCCGATTTTTGACTTACCCCCTTTTTTTTGTTTTTACCAGAAATGAAACCTGGAGAGAACCTGAATGAGTTATACCTGTACCTGTATATAAACTCACTTCGCTATGCTCAATATGCTATGCCACTCGCTATGCCAATCGGTTTGCCAATCACTTATACACTCTCTATCGCAGATAGATGTGCAGGTCATGTGTCCAATTATGGGATGTCTAACAAAACGGCAATCCGCTCGTGGGCCACGCACGCTTTCGAGGCTTTTTCAAGTGGGAAAAATGGTCGATGCGAGCAATCACAGGGGTTCACAGCCGACGTACGATCGCGAGCGAGGTCGCGGAAGAAGAGGCTAGGAGGTGGGAGGTGGAGGTGGAGGAGGATGGAAGGAAGAGGAGAAACCGCATTCCTCCCCGTCCCCATGCCACCCTTCTCTGAAATGAGTTCACAGCTTTATTAAGAAGAACTGTGGTATTGATTTTCCTGTCGGCATCCATGCTGATGCGATCAGAGGAGGGGGGGGGGGGGGGGGGGGGGGTGCTTGAAGACGCAGAGGCATCTTTTCCACGAAGGTTGAACCTGTTCAGTTGTTTGTTTTGGTTCATCGTCCATGAGTCAAACCTCCACAGTGTGGAAGTTAGTTATCAGTGTTGGGCAGTACCAGTAATATATTACTGTAATAGTGTTACTCCTCCCAGTATTGAGTAAAGTAAGGTATTTCTCTGTCAAAACTATAATAATCATGGTACAAATTATTAGTCTATAGGGAGACAATCTAACCAATAAAACCTTACCCTAAACCCTAACCAAACCCAATTACTAACTCAAAACGTTAGCCCAAACATAACCACAAGTCAACCTAGTTGAGAAATACCCCATGCCCCTCCAACCGTAACCCTAATCCTAAATGCCCGACCCTCAACCTAACCTCACAGATCTGACGGTCTGTGAGGTGGTTGAGTGTCGGGGGTTACGGTTGGAGGGGTCTAGGGTTTTGCTACAAACATTGCTACACCCTTCGCTAAACCTACCCCTAAACCTAACCGCAAGCTAAGATGGTGCTGATAAGCAGCATCTTACCGTTATCGCTTGATAACGGTAGAAGCGGGTGGGACATGGCAACAACAGGGGCCTGTGGGTTGATGTGTGACGTCATCACATCAACTGTGAGGCACGTCCACTCCTGGGCTAGGCACTGTGGAGGCTTGGTTTGGATTCAGGCTACGGCCAAGTATAGATCTGGGGCACTAACGTCAGCATTGATGGGAGGGGGGGTGGGATGCGGGGGGGTGAGGGTTGAATATGGATGGTCCACATCTGCAGGTTGATGAGTGAAAAGAGTAATTTAGGCCTCGTCCTCCTCCTCCTCCTCCATCGCTCCCAGGCGAGACTTGATCTCACCTCCTTAACGATCGCCTCGGCCTTCCAGTGTGCCGGCGCACGCATATACTTTATCTTAAGTCACGCTGTCCAGGGAAGCCTATTAACATTGTCTTAGCCGCTTCGCAGAGGAAAACGCCCGAGGTAAGATTTAGAGTAATTGGTCAGATGAAGAAGCCAAAGACACAGCCCCCCCTCACCTTCTTCCTCCCCTTTCCCCCACGCCGCCTGCAAGTAAATTGGTAAGTTGTCATTGACCTTTGACCCCCCTGAGACAGCCGCTTGTCCGGTATAATGCTTCAAGTGGGGCATGGTGGACTTGGTGCACGTGCACACATACTTCGGCAAGCTCAAAATGCGGCACAAGGGACACTTTTTCAGTTTTTTTTTTGTGTTTTGTATTTTTTATAATTTTATGTTTATGTTTTATATTTTTTGGACATATAGCCTACGCATAAAGGTTTTCCATTCGACCAGACGCAATAATACTGGGTGTGTCTGTGCGTGCATCCGTCATTCGAAAGTTTGTTTGGTTGTCTGCAAATGAGTCCTTTGCAAATTTTGCCCTGTTTTGCTGTGCTTTGCCCTCAATGGTAGCCTACTTCTTCAATGGTAGCATACAGTGTTGTAGTGGTATACTTTTAGAAGTGGGGGGACGCCTCTGAAAGGGGAATTCCCCCCATTTTTTTTTTCTGAGAGTGTACAAATGTGAACCAAATGGACCCTATATAGCGGGTCCATTTGGTTCCATTTGTACACTCTCAGAAAAAAGGAAACTCATTAACATGGTGAAACACATCTTGATGATGTCATCAAGATGTATTTCACCATGCTAATGCTAATTTTTTTCAGACCCAAAAATATTTTAGATATGAGAAGTGGGGGGACGCCGTCCCGCCGCAGCCCCCCCCCCCCCCCCCCCCCCCCACTACACCCCTGGGTAGCATACTTCTTCAATGTACTTCTGAGTGTAAGATGATGATGATGATGATGATGATGATGACGATGATGATGATGATGATGAATTCAGGGAGTGGCCAAATCAGCGGAAGAAGGAAAGCCAGCCATTGAGACCCTTTCAACCCAATCGATATATACTTCAACTTTATTTGTCTGATGATGGACCAGCAGTGCTTTTAAAGAGAATAAATACCAAATAAACAGGGCCAGAGGCCGGCTAACAAACCGTATAGCGTTATTGGGGCACTTAAATCTCCATCTTTAATCCATTGTACTGAACGCATTCAGGTGTTTCAAGCATTAACTAGCTTTAATATTGAAAAATAGCAGACCTACAAGCTCGTATGTGCCAACGGTGGCGCGATACGAGCTTGTAGGTCTGCTATTTTGGAAAATCCTTAAATGTGGTGCAAATCTTTGAATTATTAATTATTATTTATTTATTATTATTATTTTCTGTCTGAGCAAAGGTTATTAACTCAATCTTTGTTTCTGGGAGGTCCCTCCATGGCCCATTTGTACTGGCATTAATTGTACATTAGTTTCCTCCATGGGCCAGAAACAGATGTACAATATAATGCCAGTACAAAATGGGTTAGTGAGATGAAAACGCACAGCTACTGAGCGGGTAATTGGATGAAACTTTTTTTTCATTTTTTATTATGTTTTTCAGAGCTTGCCTCGCTTCGCTTTTTTACGATAATGATAATTGAAAGATGGGGGAGGAGGACTTAAAAGTACAGAGCAGACGGATTAACGGAAGGACCGACCGGCCGGTCTGCTTGCTTGTGCCGGCGAGCAATGAAATTCTCTCTCGTTACGCCCGTTCGATAGCTTTTTTTTTTCTCTTGCTATAGGGCCAGGCCCGCTAGTTAAAGCACTGACTCCATTACCTCCGTCTTAATCAAATTCTTCCTCCTCGATTGCATGCACAGCCGCCGCTATAAAAACTGTTTCTTACCCTTTTCCCTCAGTACAGCCATTAATAGGAGGAGGAGGAGGGGGGGGGGCACCACTGCCTTCTGGGAATGTGCCCCTCCCCTCCAGGGCCGGATCTAGAGGGGGTGGGGGTGGGGGGGGCAGAGGCCAACCCAAACGTGTATCCTGTATGCCCACCCAATGAAAGGTAATATCAGTGGGTTTTCAACCAGTGATCTGGGGACCACTAGTGGTCCTTGAGAGAGTTCCAGGCGGACCCCAGCTAAATAGCGTAAAAATGAAACCAAATGGACCCATCTCAAAGAGTTAAAATCTTCATCATGTGAATTAGCCCATAAGTCTATACACAACTAGAGAATGTGGAAGATTAATGGTCATTTTGATCTGTATGTTTGACTGTTTTGTTTCCCAAATCCAGCCTTGGAATTGTGGACAAAAGCAAAAGAAATCTTTAGTTTTGGGGTCTGTGGGGCTAATATGTCCTCAATTGGTGGTTCGCCGTGGCTCAAATGCCGAATAAATAGTGGGCCCTGGGCCCCTTTCAATCTTAAAAAAAAAAAAAAAAAAAAACACGTGAAAACTTTGGAGTTGCCCACCCTGCTATATTCTTCCAGCCCACCCTAGTAGGGCTGGCTAAATCTGGCCCTGAATGAAGGGCTTTTTTTTAGTTCTCTAAAGCCAGGGGGGGAAATCCTTAAATATCCTTAAATTATACCTCCTCCGTATTTGCGTATGAGCTCATACACCAGCAGAGATGGTTATCCTTAGGAATATTATGCAGGATCTTTCCCTAAGTTGTACCGTAACTCCCTCTCGTGATCCCATATAATGCTTGAAAAAACCTGGTTAGCTACCGTGCTAGCCCCTGCGAGGCTGCATATCGCCGGGCCCATGTGACCCCACGGTTGCCGTCTCCAGTTCCCAGCGAGAGAGAGAGGAACAGTGGGCGGATGTAACATTTCCAATTGGGGGTGGGGGGGGGGGGGGGGGGGGGGGGCAGGTGAAAATGCTATGGGGTCGGCTTCATCGCCCGTGGCGCGAAGCGACATGGGCGATGAAGCTGCACCCATAACATTTTGGTAACCCTTCCATTTACGGTACTGGGTAATTACAGGTAATTACCCAGTAATAACCAGTAATTGCCTGGTATTACCTGGCAATTACATGGTAACAACCAGGTAGTTACTAGGTAATTTCCCTGACAACTACCATGTAACTACTGGGTAATTTCCAGCTAGTTTTACCCATTAATTACCTGGTAGTTACAAGGTAACTTGCAGATACATTACTCAGTAATTGCCATATAATTACCAAGTAGTTTTTTACCAGTATTACCTGGTAACTGTATTCTCTGATTTTGCATAGGTATTATTGAGGGATTGATTCATTCCCAAAGAACAGGAAATCATATAGTCGTAAAAAGAGAAAGGAAACATATACAGTGAGGGGAAAAGAAAGGGTGGGTGGAGGATTCAGATTTTACAGGGGACAGTTTCAAATTGCAGCAAACTGTGTGCCCTTTGACAGCGGTTCTGAAGGAGTCAAGGATTTGCAATATAATAGTAGTACCTATCAAGTAATTACATGGTAGTTATCAGTAATTACATACTAATTGCCTGATAGATACCCAGTAAGGAAGGAGGAACTGTACTGTAATTAAAGTGTGCTCTGTTTCCATGATGTTTCCATGTAATTGTAGATTATGATCCTTCACGATTACCCATCAGCCCTTTTTGAACTCTGAACTTTAAACTTTGAATTTTGAACTGGTAAAAACTGTTAATTACCAAATATTTACCCAGTAATTACACATTATGTTACCATGTAAAACCTCGGTAGTTACCATGTAAAAAAGGTGGAACTGTACTGTAAAGTAAAGTGTGCTCTGTTTCCATGATGTTTCCATGTACCTACCTGATAAAATTGTAGATTATGATCCTTCACGATTACCCATCAGCCCATGTTTTGAACTCTGAACTTTTGAACTTTGAATTTTTGAATGGTTAAAAACTGTTAATTACCAAATATTTACTGTTAATTACCAAATATTTCCAAGTAATTCCCATTACTATACAGGTATAAAACATCGGTACTTACCATGTAAGAAAGGTGGAAACTGTACTGTAAAGTAAAGTGTGCTCTGTTTCCATTATATTACATGGTACTTTCACTGTAACTGTAGATTCTAAACATCCACCACTATTGGCTGTAATAAGGAAGGATTATAATTATCAGGTAAGTAGATGGTAATATCATCGAATAGAGCATGCTTCCTTTTACAGATATACATTTCTACCTTTCTTACATGGTAACTACCAATGTTTTACCTGGTAAAATAATGTGTAATTACTGGGTAAATATTTGGTAATTAAACAATATTTATTTGGTAGTTCAGAGGTCAAAACATGGGCTGATGGGTAATCGTGAAGGATTGTAATCTACAATTATCAGGTAGTACATGGAAACATCATGGAAACAGAGCACACTTTACTTTACAGTACAGTTCCACCTTTCTTACATGTTAAGTACCGAGGTTTTACCTGGTAAAATAATGTGTAATTACTGGGTAAATATTTGGTAATTAACAGTTTTTACCAGTTCAAAATTCAAAGTTCAAAGTTCAGAGGTCAAAACATGGGCTGATGGGTAATCATGAAGGATCAGTGAAGGATCACAATCTACAATTATCAGGTAGGTACATGAAAACATCATGGAAACAGAGCACACTTTAATTTACAGTACAGTTCCTCTTCCTTACTGGGTATCTATCAGGTAATTACTATGTAATTACCTGATAGGTACTACTCTTGCTTTACAGGTAGATCACCCCATCAACAGTCATTATGACTAATCCCTTGAATCCTTCAAAACCGCTGCTGCAATTTGAGACTGTCCCCTGTAAAATCTGAATCCTCCACCCACCTTTCTTTTCTCCTCACTGTATATGTTTTCCTTTCTCTTTTTACCGACTATATGATTTCCTGTTCTTTGGCAATCAATCAATCCCTCAATATACCTATGCAAAGTAGAGAATACAGTTGCCAGGTAATACCGGTAGTTGTCAGGAAAACTACTTGGTATTATATGGCAATTACTGAGTAATGTATCTGCAAGTTACCTTGTAACTACCAGGTAATTAATGGGTAAATAGTTCGAACTAGCTGGAAATTACCCAGTATTACATGGTAGTTGTCAGGGAAAGTACTTAGT
>JBBWWP010000092.1:0-14319 GCA_039105355.1 Benthosema pterotum | reverse complement strand
AATACACGCTTCAGCTGTAATTAGAATCTGTATTTAATACTGAAACATTAGTCTTTTGTCGTTTCACCTGCCTGTGGATGTGCCGTAGTAAAAATGAATAAGAACCTCCTCAGACATCTTATGTTATTTGTCACTGTTCAGTTGCAGAGACACGTGTGCATGAATGAATGAATTATTTCATTAACAGCTCGAAGATTTACAGTACTAGGACCTTACCCGTTGTGAATATATGAACAACAAATAATGTATAGTGTAAATATATGAGCAACAAATAATGTACAGGGTAAAACTGTAAAGTGAATTAGCAGATCATAACAGTGTGGGTGAATTTTAAGTGAATTAGATGATACCAATCATGTAAGTATGTAATTGCTTTAATGTGTAGTTGTGGGTAGGCTATACTTTATAGCAGTGGTTTTCAACCTTTTTGACTCCAGGGACCAGCATTTATTCAGCATTTGAGCCACGGACCACCATTTGAGAACATTTTAGCCCCACAGACCCCAAAACTAAAGATTTATTTTGCTTTTGTCCATCTTCTAGTTGTGTAGACTAATTCAGATGATGAATAGGCCTATTTTAACTCTTGAGAGTGTAAAAATGAAACCAAATGGACCCGCAAGCAGCGTTGTAGTGGTAGCCTACTTTTAGAAGTGGGGGGACGCCTCTGAAAGGGGAATTCCCCCCATTTGATTTGATTTTTTTCTGAGAGTGTAGGCCTACAAATGTGGTCCATTTGGTTCCATTTGTACACTCTCAGAAAAAGGGAAACTCATTAACATGGTGAAACACATCTTGATGATGTCATCAAGATGTATTTCACCATGCTAATGATTTTTTTCAGACCCAAAAATATTTTAGATGTGAGAAATGGGGGGACGCTGTCCCCCCGCGTCCCCCTCCACTACACCCCTGCCCGCAAGCGTCCATTTGGTTTCCCAAATCCTGCCTGGAATTGTGGACCAAAAAGCAAAATAAATCTTTAGGTTTGGGGGTCTGTTGGGGCTAAAATGTCATCAAATGGTGGTCCTCCTGGCTCAAAATTCAGAATGAATAGTGGGCCCTGGGATCAAAAAGGTTGAAAACCAGTGCTTTTAATCATACCGTGATACCAGCGCCCCCCCTACGGGTCATGGCCTACCGGGAGACCTCCCTGTACGCCCAATGGTCAATCCGACCCTGACATTAACTTACAGTATATGCAAAGTGCATTCTTGCCAAGAACGCCTTGAATGTTTTTTTTAGCACCTTTTAATGATATATAGTAGGGGTCACTGAAACTATCCCTTTAAAGGTTCAGTGACCCCTACTTTAATCTTTGATTAATTTAATCTAATATATATGAAACGTTGAGACCTTTAATGTTGACGCCGATCCACAGCGCCACGTTTGTTTTGGCTTTCCCTTCAATCCAGTTCAGATGGCAGTAGATGAACAAAGCGACCATTCAGTTTAGTGGCTCAATAGCAACTGACTGTGACCGCGTCTGTAAAATATGAGCGTTTTTAAACACTGACGACGATGATCCGATCCGTTCCAGCAGCAGCAGAACTAATGTTTTGGGCGTTGGAGACTAATGAATTTGTGGGGCTAAAATGTCCTTAAATGGTGGTCCATGGCTCAAATGCTGAATAAATGGTGGGCCCTGGGATGAGAAAGGTTGAAAACCCCTGGTCTAAATCATCATTCTCACGAGGAACAAAGAAGACAGTTATCACATATAGCAGTGGTTTTCAACCAGTGGTCCGGGGACCACCAGTGGTCCTTGAGAGGGTTCCAGGTGATCCCCAGCTAAGTTGTTTAACCAGATGTAACTCTTGAGAACGTAAAAATGAAACCAAATGGACCCTTGCGAGTGCATTTGGTTTCATTTTTACACTCTGCACGAGTTAGAACATCCGTCATGTGAATTAGTCCAAGTCTACACAACTACTGTCGAAGATTAATGCTCATGGACAGAAGCAAAATAAATCTTTAGTTTTGGGGGTCTGTGGAGCTAAAATCTCCTCAAATGATGGTCCGTGGCTCAAATGCTGAATAAATGGTGGGCCCTGGGATTAAAAAGGTTGAAAACCCCTGGTCTAAATCATCATTCTCACGAGGAACAAAGAAGACAGTTATCACATATAGCGTATATATATACAGTATATATATATCACATATACATATATTGTCAGTGATCTTGGCTCTGTTGTTGTCTTTAGTCAATCATCCCGGTGTGAAGGTGTGTGAGCCTGCATTCCTCTTCCCCTTCCCTGTCCTCCACCAGCCCTGGGATTTACACCCCTCTGCAGCCGACTCTGCCATCGGTGGGTATCATTTAAAGGGGAATTCCACCCATTTGCAACATTTTACTATGTAACAAGAGTTGTGCCCCTACGGGGCACAGGTCTCCACCGTCCGGGCTCAACTATGACGTCGTCATGACGTCATATAACGGACAAATCGAGGGCACATACGGGCTACGTGCACGGACAGAGGGCGTTTTATAGTCACTACCTTCGGTGGAGACAATTATTTTATTATAATAACATCTGAGTCTGGAATTATCTTATCAGTAAATGTAACACATCTTCCATACTCAGGAACCCTTTCGACATGTTGACATGTGTGTTCCACACGTCATGCAACACTTGGCCTGTTCTGACATCACCAGGCTTCTTATTTGGACATGCATGACAGGAATAAAGGGACAGATACAGAAACATCCATATGAGAATAATATTACATAATAATAACAGGTATTGCATAGCCAGATGGGGCATGGATCTCCAACTTCCTTTGTTACCGACACGGTGCTCTATATAGACAGGATTGAATGAGTGTCAAAATGTAAGCACAAGCTCGTTTTATGCCCATGCATAAAAAAGACACAGGCAGATAGGTAAAGAGATCTCTGTATACAATATGGACAAAGTAGACAAGATGGGCATACAAGGAACAGAGACGTTTCTGACTTCTGTTCCCAAGTCTGGCACCAGTCTGTTTTGATTTGATGTTTAGATGAAATGAAAGTGGTGGGCCCTACTGTAAACAACTAGAAATGCTTTCATGTGGTCACCCACTCTCAGATAACAATCTTTGTATTGAGTTGTACTTGAAATGTACCATAATTCTCCAAACTGTTAATGCATACCCGTATGTCAATCAATCCAAAAAGTCTACTGATGCCTTTGTGTAATAGCATAAATTGAAATTGACCTATGGCGTGACACGCTATGTCACACTCAGTGATGGGCAAGTTACTGGGAAAATGTATTAAGCTACACTACTTGCTACTCTCGAAAAAATGTAGCTAAGCTACACTACAAGCTATCCCCAGAAAATTGTAGCAAGCTCCACTACAAGCTACATGACAAAAGCAACTTGATGTAGCTTGCTACATCAACACTACATAATATAAATATATATCTCAACTTAATGTACAACTTTTTAAATAATAATCATAATAATAAAACAAGATTGTGCCCCTACGGGGCACAGGTCTCCACCGTCCGGGCTCAAGAATTGATGATATTATTCTAATATATATAAAATACTAATGTCTTTTCTGAATTTGAAATTTCTATTTCATTTCAGTTGCAAATAAAAAATCATTCAAATTCTATGGAAGAGTTCAAGAAAAAAAATATCTGGGGTCAGTCATGAGGTCATGTCGTCGTGACCTCATGACAGACGGCCTGCGTGCACGGACAGACAGTCGTGGGACAGACAGATTCGGGGATGGACGGGCTGCCTGCACGAACAGAGGGCGTTTTATATCCATAACCTATGACCTTCATACCTATGACCTCATCATGACGTCATCTCAAGCTTCTCAAGCTAAGGGTTCCTCCTAGAGACCTGTACCCAGGTCTCCACCGTCTGTGCTCAGGTTTGAATGTTCTCTGGTACCAGTGTATCAACTATAACGTCGACATGTCGTCATGACTAACGGGCTGCGTGCACGGACAAACAGTCGTGCCACGGTCAGATTCGGGGGACGGACAGCGCGTGCACGGACGGAGGGCGTTTTATAGTCCCCACCTTCGGTGGAGACAATTAATATCCCTTAGATGTTGTGTGGACATGATAGAAAATCATTAACATGGTGAAACACAACTTGATGACAGCATCAAGTTGAGTTTCACCATGTTAATGACTTTTCTTTTAGGACCTTTTTTGTGAGTGTACAAATGGAACTGATTTCTGAACCAATCACATGCAGGATGAATCTCTTCAGGCGATGGGATGGCAACAATACATGGACTGTTTACAATAGTGACTCAGCTCTGCCACTTTACTGCTGTCTGTGTGACTTATTTCTACCATATAATGTGTTCAGATACTGGTATATATTCAACAACGTGATGATTGTTTGAATAATGCACTGTGTTGATGCCAGAATGGGATTAAAAACAAAGTATTTGTGACTGTAATCAAAGCCACCTGTGTTTGTGGAGGACCATTCAAAAATGGGGAAAAAAAACAAGTTAGCTTAATTCTTATTGGCTTTCATTGATGTTTATTGCCAGGAAGTAATAGCATTTTATGGATTTTTTATTTCCAGAGTTGAGGAGTGGGTAATTAGGGGTAATCCAACCGATTACGTCTTCAACTCTTTCCCATCAGTCAGTTGGTCACGCCCCATATGGTCAGGCCTCGTGACACCACCTTATGCCATCGATGTTCAGCAGATATATGGAGATCCCTGAAGTCATCTACTGTGGCCAACATATACAGTGTAAACAACAGTCACTAAGGTACTGTAGCTGGCCTCAAAGGCAAAAAAATAAGATAGTAGGACATTTACCAACACATGCCTCAGGAGAATCCTTCACATCTGGTGGAGGGACAAAGTCAGCAATGTGGGCCTATGGAGAAGGACAAACCAGGATCCCATCGACCTACAGATCAGGAGGAGAAAGTGGAGCTGGATCGGCCACACACTCAGAAAACCTGCGACAAACATCACCCGGCAAGCCTTAAAATGGAACCCCCAGGGGAAAAGGAAACGAGGTCGTCCCAGGAACAGCTGGAGAAGGAGCATCGAGTCAGAGATGGCAGAGAAGGGGCTCAACTGGACAGATCTCGAAAGAACGGCAAAAAGAAGAGTGAAATGGAGGACATTTGTCAACGGCCTATGCACCCTAGAGGAGCAAAGGGCTTAAGTCAAAGTAAGTCAAGTGTAAAAATATTTATTCACTACGAGGCGAAAAGTTTGCAAGGTTTCACCCCGCTAATATTAATAGATGTGATGTCGCCACAACGATCCCTAACCACCATTCTAACAAGAAAGCTAGGAGTCTCTTTGGGATGGGTCTGGCAGGCGTGGCAGGCGTTTCGGATGACACAACCTGTGTCATCCACTCTTGCCAAAGAAGAACTTCACCCCTTGGACTGCAGGACTGCACCAACAACACTACATTGCACTGAAAAGGGGAGTGAAGCCGTTGGTTGTCAAACCGCTACTGTACAACTGTCCCCTTCCGTTTCGCTGCTGTCTCCCGAGCGCCTGCTGGGGGTGAAGCCAGTGGTGGTAAGCTCTGAAGCGCAGTGGGACCGGGTGTGGCCCTCGCTGCGACAGGACCTGTCAGTCTTCCCTGTCCTCGGCATTGACTGTGAATGGGTCTCGGCAAACGCTGATACCCCAGCGGTCTCCCTGCTGCAGATCGCGTCCTACTCGGGTCTTTGCGTACTGGTGAGGCTGGTGTCCTTCCGTGGCGGCCGGCAGCCCTTTCCACATGGCCTGGTCGAAGTCCTCCGCGATCCCCACATCCTGAAGGTTGGAGTGGGCTGCTACGACGACGGGAAGCGCCTTGCCCGGGAGGACAGCGGCCTGTTGTCTTTGCGTGGTGCGGTCGACCTGCGCCACCTTGCCTTGAGACACGGCGGGAATGTTGCATTTAATTGCAGTGGCCTCAGTCTGCAGTCGCTGGCCGCGGATGTGCTGAATGTGTCTCTCGACAAATCCCTACAGCTGCGCTGCAGCGACTGGGAGGCCGAGCAGCTGACGGCGGAGCAGATCACCTATGCAGCGAGAGATTCCCAGGTCTCCATCGCTATATTCTTCCATCTCCTGGGCCTTTACCCCGGAGCCGGCTCCCCCAACACTGCTGGTTGTACCTACTCTCAGCTGGTTGTCCGCTGCCAGGGCCTGATCGATGTGCCTTTCAGACACCGGATAGTTTTAGACTGCGAGAAGATCTCTGATGGAGAGCGGAAACGGAGACTCGGGAAACCACCTTGTGATGATGGCCCAGGGTCCGAAGTTGTGCAACTCCCAGACCCTCGTAAAAACAGGAGAAAGGCACCGCCTCTCCATGCCAGGAAAAGGCCTATGTACGACAACTGCTTCCTTTATACCCCAGACGACCAGCTCCTGTCTAGCTGTGCAAAGCGGAAAGCAATGTGGTACATCTCCAACGGACGTGGAGAGCTCCGAAGCAAAGACCCTTTCACAGTGCGGCTGCTGTTTGAACCACGGCGTCGTCCCGACGGTTCGAATAGCCAGGATTACTATCGTGGCTCCATAGAGAATGTCTGCGTTGTGTGTGGCAAAGCTGATCCAATGTACAAACGCAAATGCATTGTGCCCTACGAGTACAGGCGGCATTTCCCCAAAGGGTTAAAGAGCCACAGCTGCCACGACGTCTTGATGCTGTGCAGGATCTGCCACTCTGCCTGCGACAGCCACAAAGAAACGTTGAGGCGACAGCTGGCCGAGGAGTGTGGCATCGAGGAGGACGTGCGCTGCACGAAGGACTCGTACCTGCGGCGCGTGCGCTCGGCTGCCGGGGTTCTCCTCTCTGCCGGGGACGGCCTTCCGGAGAAGCGTCACGCAGAACTGGAGGCCCTCGTCAGAGGGTTTTATCACGACAACGCAGAGACGTTGAAGGAGGAGGCGTGCAGCAACATGCCGCTGAGTCCGCAGGTGCTGCGGGAGGCTTGTGGCCGCTCCAAGGTTTTCAGCGAGGCCTACGAGCCCTTCGGGCTGAAGGTGGTGCGCGCCCACGTGGTGAAAGGCCCGCAAGGTTTGGTGGAGCTGGAACGCCGATGGAGACGCCATTTCGTCACGCACATGAAGCCCCGCCACCTGCCCCCGCTTTGGTCTGTGGATTACCTCCATCATATTCCCATCGACAACCAGTGCTGGAGGAAGTACTTAACAATGCTAAACGTGTGGGTTGCACCCACAAACATTTTGTCTAAATCAGGGGAGCCCAACCAGTAGATCGGGATCTACCGGTAGATCTCGGCCTGATCTCAAGTAGATCTCGGGAGATGTGGGGGGGAAGGGAAAAAAGGCGGTGGATAAGAAAATGCAATGGCAGTGTTTGTCCATGTCTGCTGTACTTATGTTGTACTGTTGTAGGCCTATTTATGACAAGTCTGTTGTACTTTATGCTTATATGGACATAAAGTAAAGTGGTAAAACAAAGTAGTGTTGTGTTGTTGTGAAGTTACTGCAGGCTGGCAACGATGCGTGTGGTTTTAAATGTTGATATTGGACTGGTAGATCCCGGAGGGGTTGGCTGCTGAAAAGTAGATCTTGGGTCAAAAAAGGTTGGGCACCCCTGGTCTAAATAGTAAATTCAACAAAATGCTTTGAGGCACCTTCTGAAGAGATGGGGTCATAAACTGCATAAACAAAGTCAGGAAAGTGACAGGTCCCATGCTTATGTGCCTAGCACACACCTGCCAGCACTTGAAGTTCAATTCACGAGTGAATTCCAACCTAACAAGTCTTGTCATGCAAAGGCATTTGCTTCATTCAAATGACATTAAAAGTACTAATTGTGAAATACTGAAGAAAATATAGAATCTATTGAAAATGGAAGATCTGAAAGTTTGCAAAGCGTTGTGAGCTTGTAGATCTGCTATTTTCATATGGCCGATGGCCGTTGATATTACAACAGCATAGAGAGCATGTGACTTACTTACAGAGGTAGCTTCATAACTTCAGTAACTTAGTGTTAAATACGGTATGCTTTTTAATTACTGCATGCTTTTATTACTCGTCAATCAATTATTACGCTTTGAAATGTTGATGTCTTATTTCGCTGAATACGTCAAGGCACTCACATGGGACTGTTTATACCTTTATATAAACAGTGCTTCATTTTCATCACACTAAACCCCTATCACTAAACCACTATCCTAATTCTTTGCCATTTTTTGTACAATCTATGCTCAGTCTACAAACTGGCCAATTTAACTGGTGTGAAAAGAACTTTAAGTGTGTGTTATTTTAAATTCATAACCCAGGCTGATTGCTTGTTTAGCAGCTTGGATCTGTTATAGATCTTCATTGTAAAATGCTTGATGTTAAACTGAACTAAATAACTGTAATGAAGTGAAAGAACTTTTGTGGGTTTGGGTGGACTTGTCAGCAGGGTGTACAATAGTAAATAATGTGAGGTTTCATTGTGTCTTTTTGCTATCCTGTTCACAGTTTTCAGGACCTTCTGGAGTGTCTTCCTCATAGTAGGCGTGGCCACAGTCGTGATTGGTGGATTTCTGGTTGTCTGCGCTGCCCCACTGGCCAATCACAGACTCCATAAAGTGGGCGGGGCTTTTCAGCTTTTGGGAGGTAAGCTTGCTGCATTCATGTACAGTACCTACTGCTGCCTGAAGGTCAAATTTAATTGTCTTTTTATTTTTTATAGGGGGTTATGTAATTATGGGTACTCCCAGATTCACCCCCAGTGTTCCGAAAATAGAGCATGAACACATGACATTGAATATCCACACTCTAGACTAGATTTGGGGGGGGGGGGGGGTTGGTTATTTGATATTTGATTTGGTTACTTCATATTGGTCGTGACGACTAACTGGTTGCTACCAGGTCCTTAACCAAATGTTTAAAGAAAATCCCACCCATTTTCAAGATTTTTTTTCTCAGAGCGTACAAATGGAACCAAATCAGGGGAAACCAAATCAGACAGGTCCTTTTGGTTCCATTTGTACACTCTCAGAAAAAAATAGGTCCTAAATGACAAAACATTAACATGGTGAAACACAACTTTAGCGGTTTTCACCGGTCGCAACTAAGTAAAGATGGTTGCGCTGCCTGTCGCGACCATTTTTGGATCAGTTAAAATGGGCAGTCTATAATCTCACATGTCATTCATACTAGAGATGTAATGTACTAGACATCACATAGACAACATGAAGTTTGATTTTGATTTTGAGTGTCAGTTGAGGGATGTGGAATGAATGAAGCCCCGCCCTGTTTAACCTTCCTGCACAAATCATCGTAAGAGGACATCAGCTTACTGATGTGCAAAGCAAGCGCATCGGTTTGAGCTACTAAATCAGGTGTTGCAGTGTCAGAGTGTGTACCTGTGGCGTGTATGTCAGTGTGGGCAGTGTCAGTGTGGGAACCATTAGCATCAGAAACATCAGATACAACAACAGATACATCAACATCTTCACCGCCTGTAGCTGAATCGCTCTTAGTAGGCTTAGCAATAATCTCGGAGATCACGTCTAGCATACTCTTTAGCTCAGAAATGCCCTGATCCTCTGACTCTCGCAACTCGGTACTTTCCATGTATGAACACAGAAAGTCAACGCAACTCTCCTCATCCTGGTTGACCAACTTAGCTTGAGTAGGCTCTTGCGAGATGACCGTGGCAAGCCTCAGCAGTTCATCTGGAGAGAGGTGGAACAGTTTCTTCTTGATGGTCCAGGTCAGTGATTTTCTCTCGTTGTCCGCCATTGTGAACATCGATCAGACACCCTCAGCTCGTGAAGTCCTCGCTCTGGCTGCAGTCAGACGCCCTCGACTCTCACAGCTCCTCGCTCTGATGATGACGAACTCTGGCCCACAGGTTCAGGAATCACTAGATCTACGTCCCTCTCCGACCACTAGGTGGTGCCGATCCCGGACTAGCCCCCACAAATCTGTTACAGATCTTAGTCATCAAATCTGTTAATCAGATAAGGTGCTGCAATGGGGAGACCTTGGCATCGACCTGGTAAAACAGGGAACAATGAAAGACACGGGTGATGACGCTGTTCTCCTTTCGGCCTCCTCATGCAGAATGAGTTTATTAAACAATCAATAAATCAGTCCTCATTCTGTCTTTTCATTCAATCAATAAATCAATATACATAGTCACAATAGTCCTTTTCTTTTCTCATAACATTCACAATTACAGTAGTTCACTTTTAAATTCACATTTCAGTGCAATAACCATCTTTAGTTACTTTCATAACCTTAAAACATCTGTTTTTAGCAAACATCAAAAATATGTGAAGTGTTCCTTTAATGTCTGTATCAGACGGCAAAGTGTCCCTTTAATGTCTATATCAGACTGTATAGTGCACATATCAATTTAAGTTTACTTCCTACTTGGGTGCTTGTAGTCCCCAGCTAAGTTGGTTAAACAGATGTAACTCTTGAGAACGTAAAAATGAAACCAAATGGACCCTTGCGGGTCCATTTGGTTTCATGTTTACACTCTCAAGAGTTAAAGATGGAGTGCCGTGAATTTTTTCTACCCTAAAACATGATCATCAGGTATTAATGTTATATGAAAAGTAAGATTTTTTTCCCAAAAAGTGTACAGTGTTTGTTAAACTGTCATTTTTATGATTCCACCCTACCAGTTCATTAAGTATGCCTGGTTTGCCTGGTGGGTGGTGATGGGTGGAGATCCACCTGAACTGAAGCCACGCCCACAGCTTTAGTTACATGATAAAGGGGGAGGAGTTAGGGGAGGGGCTGAACATGTGATGTCACTATATTGAAGTTTTTTTCATTGGCACATTTGACTGGAAAGGTTCAGCCCCCAGGAAGAAACCCTAAATACAAAGGGAAGACATCATTGCACATAAAAAACACACCAAGGGGTCTATTTACATACTGTCACCTCTTAAACATGTACAAAATTGGAAAAAATACAAAAATCACGGCACCCCCACTTTAAAATTCATCATCTTAATTAGCCCATAGTGGTCACAGACCCAGTGGTCCCTGACCCCAGCAAAATGATAGTTTGGAACCAAATGGACCTGGGAGAGAGAGAGGTAGAGATATCTAGAAAGCAGGGAAAGGCACAGAGGCAGAGTGCAATGACTGCCTTCAAGACGTCATGTTGTGTTATAGTGCACTAAGTTGCACACTTGCCCGATCGGGCAACCAAATAGCAGTCTTCACTTGCCCCACCATTTTTTTTTACTTGCCTCGGGCAATCGGTCAATATAAAATGTATGAATATAAAAATGAAACCAAATGGACCCTTGCAGGTCCTAAAGGGGTCTGAAAGAAAAATCATTAACATGGTGAAATACATCTTGATGATGTCATCAGATGTATTTCAGATGATTTTTTCAGACCTCCATTTTTAGGAAATACAGAATTGGGGGAACTTTTTTTCATCATGTCCACATACACAACATCTCTAAGGTATATTAATGACATATTAAAATGTTGAAAATGGGTGGTCTTCCCATTTAATTCGATAATGTCCGGATAATTTTCCGGACTATAAGGCGCACTTAAAAGCCTTTAATTTTCTCAAAAATCCACAGTGCGCCTTATAATCCAGTGCGCCTTATATATAAAAACAGTTTTAAAAGGTGCGCCTTATAATCCAGTGCGCCTTATAGTGTGGAAAATACGGTACACGGTGGGCCAAATTTGGCCCAACGGGCCAGAGTTTGACACCCATGCTGTATGTGTAATATACATGTGTTCCATGTCCACAGTCCTATGGTGGTTACGTGACATCCAGGGTTCTGGGATCGCCTCTGAACAATGGACTGTTCAAATGCGGCATCGCTGTGGCTCCGGTCTCCAAGTGGGAATATTATGGTATGCTTCGTTTTTTTTGTTTGTTTTAGTTTCTACCAAAATTCTTAGTAAAGCAACACATTATTATTTAGTACTGGACCAAAAACACAGAAATGATTGCAGTGATGTGACATCATCAAGATCAGGGGTTTTCAACAGGTGGTCCGGGGACCACCAGTGGTCCCTGAGAAGGTTCCAGGTGGTCCCCAGCTAAGTTGATTAACCACATGTAACTCTTGAGAGCGGGTCCATTTGGTTTCATTTTTACACTCTCAGAAGTTAAAATATTCATCATCTGAAGTATACCAAGACTACACAACTAGAGAATCTATCTTTGCCGTTTTGTTTCCAAAAAATCTTTAGTTTTGGGTATGTGAACTAAAGTGTCTTCAAATGGTGCTTTGTGGCTCAAATGCAGAATAAATAATGGTCCCTGGGGTCAAAAAGGTTGAAAACCACTGATCAAGATGTATTTTCACCATGTTGATGGATTTCTTTAGACGCTTCGTTTTTCTGAGAGTGTACAAATGCAAAGAAAAAAAAAACACTAAAGGGACTTTGCTGTATGTTTTGTATGATGTTCCAGATTCCATCTACACAGAACGCTACATGAACCTGCCTCAAGACAACGGATACTACTGGGTAAGTACAGTAATATAACACAACATACTACTGGGTAAGTACAGCAATCTAACACAACATACTACTGGGTAAGTACAGCAATCTAACACAACATACTACTGGGTAAGTACAGCAATCTAACACAACATACTACTGGGTAAGTACAGTAATATAACACCAGTGTTGGGACATATTACTAATATATTAGTAATATATTACTGATAATGAATGGCAAATATTACTTTCCGAAGTAATATGTCCCAACACTGTATAACACAACATACTACTGGGTAAGTACAGCAATATAACACAATACAATGAAATGAGAATACGAGCGTTGGAATTGTGTGTAGATTTAGCTCTTATTTTTGGCCATAACGTGGCAGCTTTGTGTCTTTAGTGACAGACTCCAACTATCGCCTTCGTGTTATCCTTATAGTTAGTTAATGCTGACCAAATGAAAACAATGTGCTACCAAAGAGATATACATATTTTGTCCTTTGGACAAATATCGTCACCTTAGGGTTTAGGAGGTGATGATATTCTAAGTAATACTGATGAGAAATTTGTAATACTGATGAAAACTTTGCACTGCCTTTTGTCTTACTGTGTTCATTTGTGCCTTACATGAGCAATGTGTGCCAAAATGTTTATTGCACCGACTTATGCACAGAATGTACTACAATAACTTGATGATAGAGAGTTTTGTTGGGTATTTTTGTGAGTGGCATATTTTGTACATTAATAACATATGATTATTTCAATAAAATATGATCTATCTTTGACTAATACATTTAAAGAAGTATTCAGTGATTTTTTTTTGGGGGGGAGACACAATGTGCACATGCACACACTCTAGTGCAGTGGTGTCAAACTCATTTGGGGTGGGGGACAACATGCATTCCATGCTGTTCAGAAGAGAGCTTAAAAGCATTTCTTTAAACGATCATAACTTTTGATAGGAACGTGCTAGAGACTTACTTTTTTTATAGACTCAGATTTAACTTGCACACTATCATATTTTCTAACACACAACTAAATCATCTTTTATGTTTGCAGAGCCAGCTCAACTACACTTTGCATGTTGGCTGATCTGGCTGTGGTCAGATTTTGATCAAGATTGTTCATGCTTTTATTACAACTCACACCTTAATTATGTGATACACTTAAGGGGAATTCCACCCATTTTAAACATTTTTCTGGGAGCGTACAAACCCTGACGGGTTCATTTGGTTCCATTTGTACGAAGCGTCTAAAGAAATCAATTAACATGGTGAAGAACATCTTGATGATGTCATCAAGATGTTTCACCATGTTAGTGGTTTTCTTCAGACCTCCATTTCTAGGGAACACAGAATGGGGGATGTTTTTTCTCATGTCCACCCAACACCTTGAAGGTACATCAATGACATTAAAATGTTGAACAGTAAAATGTTGAAAATGGGTGGAATTCCCCTTTAACTATGGGTGTGTTAATTACCTGCCATTGACCTGTCAGTCACCTGCTATTTCATCCGATATGTGGTTGAACTTTATAGGCATTTAAATACCATTTGTAATGCTTATGTAAAGCACTTTGAACTGCCAGGTTATCTGCTGTCATTGTGCTACACACTTGTAGAGACCAACCTCCGCCACTAGATGGGGTAGTTAACATGTATATGGCAGCAAATACACGCTTCAGCTGTAATTAGAATCTGTATTTAATACTGAAACATTAAACATTAGTCTTTGTCGTTTCCCCTGCCTGTGGATATTCTCATTAGATTCATAGAACAGTTAATTAGAACCTACTCATACATGTTATGTTATTTGCAGTGTTGTAGTGGGACTTTTAGAAGTGGGGGGGACGCCTCTTTAAAGGGGAATTCCACCCATTTTCTTTTTTTTTCTGGGGGGGGTATAAATCCGAATGG
>JBBWWP010000091.1:0-14764 GCA_039105355.1 Benthosema pterotum | reverse complement strand
TTTTCGAAAAATGTCGAAATTTCGAAAAAACGGCAAGGCTATAGCCTTACGGTTTTTCATGATTTTGACGATTTTCAAAAAATGACGAAACCTGGCAAAAAAGCGCAAGGCTATAGCCTACGGTCTTGCACAGCATGCTTTTTTTCATCGTTTTGAGGATTTTTGAGGATTTTGAGGATTTTCGAAAAATGTGCGAAATTTCGAAAAAACGGCAAGGCTATAGCCTTACGGTTTTTCATGATTTTGACGATTTTCAAAAAATGACGAAACCTGGCAAAAACGCAAGGCTATAGCCTACGGTCTTGCACAGCATGCTTTTTTTCATCGTTTTGAGGATTTTTGAGGATTTGGGGGTTTTCGAAAAATGTCGAAATTTCGAAAAAACGGCAAGGCTATAGCCTTACGGTTTTTCATGATTTTGACGATTTTCAAAAAATGACGAAACCTGGCAAAAACGCAAGGCTATAGCCTACGGTCTTGCACAGCATGCTTTTTTTCATCGTTTTGAGGATTTTTGAGGATTTTGAGGATTTTCGAAAAATGGCGAAATTTCGGAAAAAAAACGGCAAGGCTATAGCCTTACGGTTTTTCATGATTTTGACGATTTTCAAAAAATGACGAAACCTGGCAAAAACGCAAGGCTATAGCCTACGGTCTTGCACAGCATGCTTTTTTTCATCGTTTTGAGGATTTTTGAGGATTTGGGGGATTTTCGAAAAATGTCGAAATTTCGAAAAAACGGCAAGGCTATAGCCTTACGGTTTTTCATGATTTTGACGATTTTCAAAAAATGACGAAACCTGGCAAAAGCGCAAGGCTATAGCCTACGGTCTTGCACAGCATGCTTTTTTTCATCGTTTTGAGGATTTTTGAGGATTTTGAGGATTTTCGAAAAATGGCGAAATTTTCGAAAAAAAACGGCAAGGCTATAGCCTTACGGTTTTTGATTTTGGACGATTTTCAAAAATGACGAAACCTGGCAAAAACGCAAGGCTATAAGCATACGTCTTGCACAGCATGCTTTTTTTATCGTTTTGGTGGATTTTTGAGGTTTGAGGATTTTCGAAAAATGTCGAAATTTCGAAAAAAACGGCAAGGCTATAGCCTTACGGTTTTTCATGATTTTGACGATTTTCAAAAAATGACGAAACCTGGCAAACGCAAGGCTATAGCCTACGGTCTTGCACAGCATGCTTTTTTTCATCGTTTTGAGGATTTTTGAGGATTTTGAGGATTTTTGAAAAATGTCAAAATTTCGAAAAAAAAACGGCAAGGCTATAGCCTTACGGTTTTTCATGATTTTGACGATTTTCAAAAAATGACGAAACCTGGCAAAAACGCAAGGCTATAGCCTACGGTCTTGCACAGCATGCTTTTTTTCATCGTTTTGAGGATTTTTGAGGATTTTGAGGGATTTCGAAAAATGGCGAAATTTCGAAAAAACGGCAAGGCTATAGCCTTACGGTTTTTCATGATTTTGACGATTTTCAAAAAATGACAAAACCTGGCAAAAACGCAAGGCTATAGCCTACGGTCTTGCACAGCATGCTTTTTTTCATCGTTTTGAGGATTTTTGAGGATTTTGAGGACTTTCGAAAAATGGCGAAATTTCGAAAAAACGGCAAGGCTATAGCCTTACGGTTTTTCATGATTTTGACGATTTTCAAAAAATGATGAAACCTGGCAAAAACGCAAGGCTATAGTCTGCGGTCTTGCACAGCTTGCTTTTTTCATCGTTTTTAGGATTTTTGAGGATTTTGAGGATTTTCGAAAAATGTCGTCTTGAGGATTTTGGAAGATTTTCAAAAAAACACTTACGGTCTTTTTGAGATATGTCGAAATTGAGGAAAAAAACGTCCAAGACCTCTCGGACGGCATACTATAGTATGACGTTTTTTCATCGTTTTTGAGCATTTTTGAAAAAAGATTGTAATCGAAGAAAAAACAAAGGCTATTGTACATGGTCTTGGACTGCATACTATAGTATTCCGTTTTTCATTATTTTGATCATTTTTGAGAAAATGTCAAAATCGACGAATAACCAAAGGATATAGTACATGGTCTGGAACAACATGATATAGTATTCCGTTTTTCATCGTTTTTGAGGAATTTTAAGAATGTCGAAATCGAGAGAAAATTATATACTATAGTATGTTGTTTTTCGTCATTTTCGGCAATTTTCAAAAATTTACGAAATCGAAGAAAAACTACAGGCTATAGTACATGGTCTGGAACAACATGACATAGCATGGCGTTTTACATCATTTTTGAGGAATTTTAAGAATGCCGTAATCGAGTGAAAACGACATACTATAGTATGTCGTTTTTCGTCATTTTGAGATATGTCGAAATTGAGGAAAAAAACGTCCAAGACCATGCACGATAGTACATGGTCTCGGACGGCATACTATAGTATGACGTTTTTTCATAGTTTTTGAGCATTTTTGAAAAAATGTAATCGAAGAAAAAACAAAGTCTATTGTACATGGTCTTGGACTGCATACTATAGTATGCCGTTTTTCATTATTTTGGTCATTTTTGAGAAAATGTCAAAATCGAAGAATAACCAAAGGATATAGTACATGGTCTGGAACAACATGATATAGTATTCCGTTTTTCATCGTTTTTGAGGAATTTTAAGAATGTCGAAATCGAGAGAAAATTATATACTATACTAGTATGTTGTTTTTCGTCATTTTCGGCAATTTTCAAAAATTTACGAAATCGAAGAAAAACTACAGGCTATAGTACATGGTCTGGAACAACATGATATAGCATGGCGTTTTACATCATTTTTGAGGAATTTTAAGAATGCCGTAATCGAGTGAAAACGACATACTATAGTATGTCGTTTTTCGTCATTTTCAACGTTTTTTAAAAAGTGACGAAATTGAAGATATATGACAGGCTATAATACATGGTCTTGAATAACAGGATATAGCATGCCGTTTTTCATCGTTTTTGAGGATTCTTGAAAAATGTTGACATTGAGAAAAAAACAACAACATACTATATATGTCATTTGTATGTATAATATACAGTATAGTATGTTGTGTTGAGAAAAAACGACATACTATAGTATGGCGTTTTTTCTCAATTTCGTCATTTTTCAAGCCACCCCAAGGTGTTGAACCTCGTACTCATAATAATCCATAAGAACCACAACCAGTGCCATTGGAATATAAAACTAAACCCATTAAGCAAGGCACCACAGGGAGTTGAACCCCGTTCTGGTAAACCAGAAGAACCACAACCAGTGCCGTAGTTTGAGTTTTGTTGTTATTTTCCAAGTCATTTACAGGTCATTTACTGGTCATTTGTAGGTTGCTTGCAGGTATTTTTGATTTTTCTGAATATGTACTTTTTTGTACACCTTGCCCATGTGGGACTTGAACCTGCCAACTGTCTGTTGCAGAGGCAACCAATCACGCACACCACACCATTGATCCAAGGCATCTTTGGGGCCTTGGGAGGTTTCTCCCAAGGTGTTTTTGAGTATTTCTTTTTGGTTATCATCTTGAAAATGGTGTGTGCAGCAAAGCCAGGAAGTTATTTCTAAACTTCACACAACCCATATACATATTTTATCACAATGAATGATTAAGTTTAAACCTAGTAATACACTGTCTAGATGTCTTCTGAATTAGATACTCAATTGTAATCAAAAGCACCAGCAATGGGAATCATATGTGATCATTCATTTCATTTCACTGCAACTTTAACTCAAATGTCCATGTCTTTACATCTACTTTACACTCAGATAGCATCCATACATACTCATAAGCATGTCTCTCACACTCTTTTCTCCTGCAGCCATTGTGTCAGCTGACTAGTAGTCGGTCCATCAATTGTTATGAATGTCAGCTAGTTGTGGAAGAAATTCTAAGTGAAAACCTGCCCCAAATACAGAAAACATGCTGAGAAATGTTAAGTCACTAGCGGGCTGTGATCTCAGACACAGGCACAGAAAAAAAAAGTTTTGGTTCCACATAAAACAAATTATGTTTTAAAGCAGTAGTGTTCAACCTTCTTCATACCAGGGCCCACTATTTATTCAGCATTTGAGCCACGGACCACCATTTGATAACATTTTAGCCCCACAGACCCCAAAATTAAAGATTTCTTGTGCCTTTGTCCACAATACCAGGCTGGACGAAACATATCTTCTAGTTGTGTAGACTTGGGATAATTCAGGTGAGGTTATATTTTAACTCTTGAGAGTGTAAAATGAAACCAAATGGACCTGCAAGGGTCCATTTGGTTTCATTTTTATGCTCTCAAGAGTTACATCTGGTTAACCAACTTTTCATCTGGTTAACCAAATTAGCTGGGGACCACCTGGAACCCTCTCAAGGACCACTGGTGGTCCCTGGACGCCCGTTTGAAAACCACTGTTTTAAAGTGGTAACATATCATAACAGATCAGTCATGCAGGAACCTTTTCAATCTCAACGCGCTGTAAATACTGTAGCACTAGAAAAGTACCCTTCTGGGCACAGGTCTCCACCAGGCCAGGTCAGGTTGTGGTCTACCCTGACTCAGCTTTGAATCAGCACCTTAACAAATATTATCTTATTTTTTCCTGTGATTCAAAGACTGGCTACCTTGCCGTTGGGGCCGTGAAATCCAATCCCAGCACCTGATTGGCCAACAGCCCTGTCAATCACTTCGACCACAACGTCGTCTGCTTTACCCAATATTCTTAGGGGTTCATATGAACCAATCACCATTAAGACTGCTGCTTTGATAACGCCATCCTAGAAACTGATGTGGTAGACAGGGACTTCAGTCTGAATTGTCATTTCGTTTCACTTCATTATTCAGACTGAGGTCAGGCTAGTTTCAGACTGAGGTCAGGCTATTTTTTGGGCATTTTGCCCCAAAAATGTGCTTTGCAAATATCCAGATGTGGGTGGCGCTATAACAAACCATTGTGAAAAGAGTGGTATATTTTTCTCAACTAGTAGGAAAATGCGTTAAAGATTTTATGTAAATTGCTCGTCCCGTGCATCACTTGCTTTTTCTTCTAAACAGGCCAACCTGAAGGTGAATTATAGCCAATTAGGATGGATTATGAAATATGGCGCACCTCTGTCATGAGCACATGTGAGATATTTTCTGACAGAATCTGGATAGGTAATATGGAAAAAGTGTTTTACAAAAATCAGCCTCCTATTAAAAGCGGCGCTATTAAAAGCTGAAATGGAAAATACAGGTCAAACCTTTGTTCTTGTCCTATAGGGATAATACAATGTGCTATGCAGTTCAGTCCAATGTCTTTTGGGGTAGATGTCTCCTTTAAGGACTGCCTTTTAACCCTAGAAGACTAAACTTAATTTTTGTTACTCAGTCAGTAAACACGGCTATATTTTATTTTATTTAATAAAAAATATTTCTCATCAGAATACATGTACATACAGCAATACATGGATTGGGGTACTCTTCTTTCATATTTCATCATGACTTTTCACAAAAAAAATAATAAAAATAAATATATATATATATATATATATATATATATATATATATTATATATATATATATATTTTATATATATATATATATATTATATATAATATATATTATACACATTCCTAAGACCTAAGTGATTGAATGGGATTCATCATTCACCATGGATCACCCTATCACTAAACATGGGTAAAACTTACTCGAAACCTTCCTGGAGAAAAAACTAGGGGTGTGTGCAGGGAAACAAACCAACTTTCTATGTCACTGAGCATCATGAAGGTACTGAAAGACCCCCCTACCTCAGATATCAGCAACAGTATGGAAATTACAAAAATACAATAAACATGGGTCAAATTTACTCATGTTTAGTGTTCTAGGGTTAAATCCAAGATGTCGTTTAAGACTTGCATGCATGCACACGTGTGCATGTGTCTGAGTGACAAACAAGCTTCTGGAGTGTTTTGCTTCATGCCAGGGTAAAGTGTATAGAAATAAATATTCCCTGCCATGCATTGGCCCACTACTGTACATGCATATATGCATATACCGTATTCACGCTCATGCCCTATGCAAGGACCCTGTCCCCCGGATGGCTTAGAGTTAGATTATATACGTAATATTACATTTCATCTCATTTCTTTGCCCCTGTGCTGCGTAAAAATGCGGCGCACACCCTCGAGGTAAATGAGTCCGGCGCCACGGTAATACCCAAAGCACATTTTCTGTCCGAGCTCATGGGGTATTAAAGCCATCCTAATGCATCCTATTCATGATGATGTCATGAGGGGAGTCGGGAGACATATGAGTCCAGAAAGGCTGTTTATTTCTTCCACGTGAAACGCCAACCGTTGGAGTGGGACTGGTGGGACATAAATTCAGGCCCCTGACATCGATCTCGGCCCAGGCCAGCCAGCCAACCACCACGACTGGCGGACATCCAAAAATAGACGATTTTTACATTCCCCACACAACGTTGTCAAGGTGGCAATGTGTCCTTGCATGCATCAGCCGCCATGTTTGGGTAAGACTCTCGAACCAGTGCGGCCGTATGCGGCTGCTAGAAGCGGAATCACTGCGATGACCGGTGACATATTGACCCTGTGCCACAGCACAAACGTAAACAACGAACTAACAGCACTACAACTCGAAATTATTATGGTCAATATCATGTTTTTGTCCCACTGCTGTCCCGCATCGTGTCTGCTTGAGAGAGAACCTTCTGCCCCAGGGATCTCCTCCCAGTGGGATATGCATCGAGGGACCTCCCTAGGGAGACGCTCAAGAGGCATCCTAACCAGTGGCCCAAAGAACCTCTATTGCGGGTCCTTCCAGGGGATATGAGGCGGCGCCGGAGAAAGATCCGTGGGCGCTCGTGGTCCCTGTTCGTCTCAAATACCATGCCTTGGACTGCCCCACACACAGGCTAAAGTGCGACGTGGAATATCAGTATATTCACATTTGCATTACTGTTGCCTTAATGCCAACACAGTGAAACAGTGAAACTGTACATTCCATTTTGGTGCAGCTGCTTACACCACATTGAAACCTCAAAAGACATACAAGGAGCACATTTTCTTGCGATTCGATCCCTTTCAGCCTATAGTATAGCATCAGCCTTAGCCCTAGCGCAGCACAGTGCCAATTTGGAGCCCGAGGCAAGATTTGCCCTGGAAGGGCCCATTTGGTAAGGGGGGCTACAGGGAAATTCTCCTGTGACGTTATACCTATGACAGGCACAGTAAAATGGCGCCCCCAAGAGATAAAAATTATGAACTATTTTTAAACTAAAGAAAAATTATATGTGTTTTACATAAACGTTCAATTCTAGCTATAGAGGACAAGTAACATGTATTTATCCATATGAGGCTTATTAGACTTGGATCCTTTTAAAGCATGTCTGGTCTCCCTGGTTACACCCCCCCCCCCCCCCCCCCCCCCCCCCCCCCCCCCCCCCCTCGGCGGCCAAGGCAACTGCCTAGGTCTTCCTAATGGCAAAAACGCCCCTGGCGCAGCAGTTCTCAAACGTTTCGTGCCAATCGAGGACACGTTGATATTTGGCCAGGGGGAATCAACCCCCAATGCATGGTTGCATGCTTTCTGCAGCCATTAGTGTGTGAATCTATGTAAAGCGTCTTGCATAAACGTGCTACCGTGTGTAAATGCACCATTTAGAGCCCTATAACAACACATCCCCCTGGCATTACTCCTCCTCCCTCAACTAAACAAATTTATCCCTTTACACCCCCCCCTCCCCCCCCCCCCCCCCCCCCCCCCCCCCCCCCCCCCCCCCCCCTTTAACCACACTAACCCCCCTTTACATAAATCCAAACAGGACAATTTTTTAACTTATTTTGGTTTATTATTCCCCCAGTAGTTCCGTTTAAGAATTTTAGAACTTTTGACCGAGGTATTGTTATTCACGGTTTGCCACGTACGGGGCGAGAAATAATTGTTATGATGAACGTTTGAAGACACCCGCGGCGCATCCGATGTGTCAAAAGGGAACAGCAGAAATGTATGTCTTTAAAAAAAACTAAAGGGCAGGCTGCAGATCAGACTCTATTAGCGGCGCCTGTTCTAGCAGCCAATCACAAAGGAGGAGGAAACGTACTCAACACTGCCGCGAGGCTCCGAGAAACAATCTGCGACAACCTCCTTGTCTGGGCAATCTGTTGATGATGATGATGATGCCTGCTTATGATAAAGACGGAGTGAAACGTCCTGTGTGCATGCGCACAGGACGTGCATGGCGTGTGTGTTGTGTGTGTGTGTGTGTGTGTGTGTGTGTGTGTGTGTGTGTGTGTGTGTGTGTGTGGTGTGTGTGAACGCGGTTCAAGGCCCCTAAAGCCTGCGGGGCTGATAGAACCGCTGCAGCAGTAATCAGCCCAGGTCTTAGATTGAGCTACAGCCCTGATAACAATGTGCACCTGAATGCTCATAAGTGAGTCATTTCGTAAAAACCTGGCGCACGGGGTATACGATTTGACGGATCCCTCTGACCTTTTCAGGTGTGTTTTTTTCTATCGATTGAGGCGCCGAAATCTAATTTTAAAAGGCTTTTTTTCCCGCTGTCGATTGTGAAAACGCTCCCTTCAATTTGCAAATGGATTTGGCTCCGTCCACGTGTACTGTAGATGGATCGCTTATTGTTTGGATTTGATGGACAGCTATTTTTGTCATCATCATCATCATCATCATCGTTATCATCATCGTGGTGTTCTGTGAAAGCATCGTTTTGTTGCAATTGATTTTGGTTCCCTATGGATCCAATGTTGTTAACACCCCCCCCCCACACACACACACACACACACACAACTTTCCCGAGTTCCACGAATTACATTTTCATTGTTTAATTCATGTTTTAATCAGTTTTTATACCGACAATTCACCAGATTGAAATGGATATGAGATGTATTTTGAGGCATTCTGGGAGGATGAGTTCAGTGCAAGTGAACCGCATGGTTTTCACTGGGGTCCAGCAGCAGCCATTGCTGTTTGTTCTTCCACATCATGACGGTGGATTATTTTTCGGTTCAACAATAAACCATTGGACTATTTTCAGGGGATTTTAATGGATCAGAGGCAAAAATACTTCGGCGTTATGCTCCAACGTAACTAAGCTATTCGGCAGCATCGGTATTATGGCATATAAAGAGCCGAACGTGTTTTGATCTATGCAATATGTACAAAAGCCTCAGACAACTTTTACCACTTTCAACCAGATGTAGCCGAACAACATCAGACACATCCAGTGGTGATTTTATGTGTGTGTGTGTGTTGTGTGTTTGTAGGGGGGGGGGGGGCGACGACGACTGACTATCACGGATATCATGACTATGATTGGCCAGACCAGTTCTGATCTCCAGATTAATTAATGCATTAATAATAAATCTATCTACTCATTGAGTTCTCGCACGGATGTTCCATTTGCATATAAAGTGTCATGTCTGTAAATAGATTGCGTGCTGAATGAAAAACCCTGACACCTTATTAACAAGCCGTTATTAAGTGGATGTCATGGACGCGTCGCTCTCTCTTTTCGCGCTCTCTCCATTACATAGACGTCAGGAAGCCGTGACACTTACACGGAACGCTGCAATTAGTCACGTTGTTTGTTTTGCCTACTTTGCAGCCATCTGCTAGTTTAATTGTTTGATTGGCCTAAGCAGGCTATACTTTGCAGATGGAGAGACGATTTTTATTCAGTGGTTCAATAGGATGATTTATTATTGGGAGATGGGAGGAGGATACGTTGCCCTTCCAAGAATGCATTTTTTTTACCCCATGAGCAAGCATTAGGCTATTAGATCCAACGGTACGAAAACTGAAACCCAGCACTTCTTGTGCAGGGACCTGGGTTCAAATCCTGGGTAGGAGAGAAAACTTCCTGAAATAACATTTTAAAAAAGGACGAAATATGGAGCAACAAAGGTTTCCTGCTGGCTCTAAAGAAGTAACAGAATAAAAGAGGATATGTTGCACCACGTGCAGCAGACATGCACGCAGGTGGAGGACATTCCGGCTCACCTCCACTTTCTTGCTGGCAGGGCAGTATTCTGCACCACCTGGGAACGGCCGACGAGAGAAAAACACACGTGCATCGCAGTTGAAGGGAGACCTAATGCCGCTCCACGTCCCGCGGTGTATTGGTTGCTTTTTTCCACATCATATTGGCTTTCCAGGTGAAAGCACTGTAGCTGATATATCTAGTTCACTTCGGGATGCAGGCTGGGTAAGGGTTTGCTATTACTGAAAGGGCATATTTTCCCCATGTTTCATATTCCATCCTAATTGCCTGTAATTCGCTTTCAAATTTTGCAAAATTAGCCTGTTGACAATAAAAAAGCATCAGATGATGAACGCAGCAGGCGATTTGCATGAAATGAAAAGCACACTTTCCTACTATGCTGAGAAATGTACGGTATGCCACCTTTTATAGCGACGGCCTTAATTGATCCACTGTGACCTAAATTGATCCCATCATACATATTGTCCTTGATTTTTGTCACAGATGCCACAGATGTTCTACATTTACCCCTGAGGTCTCCCTCCCCTTCCACAGCTTGCATTGGCGCAGGTTGTCTTCTTTCTAATGCGGGTATTTTAGTAGCTCCAAATGTTTATATATATATATATATATATATATATATATATATATATATATATATATATATATATATATATATATATATATATATATATATATATATATTATATATATATATAAAAATGAAAAAAAAAATGCTGCACCTCACATTACAAGTGTTTCAACCTGAGTGATTGGAGAGGAGAGAAATCGGATGAAAATGTAGAACAGGGGCATCTATGTCAAAAATCAGGGGAAATATATATGATGTCACAGGGGTGTAGGTAGATGGATGTACAATGACTTTTGGTGTGGATTTCTGCTTTAATCGTAATGCATCCCTGCAGTGCAGAATTGCCAGGCATGGCACTATTGCTGTGCCAATGTGTGCGTTTTTTTCTTTTCTTTCATTTGTTTGTTTTTTTCCCCTTAGTCAATGTATTCTTGTTCTAACCCCCTTTACTTTTAGGCCTATATTTTATTTTAATGTCTATTTAGCACTGTTGGGGTCATTGCTTTATATTTGGAATATATGGCATGTTGTCTTAATTTTAAAGTGATATATTGTATTACCTATTACTGTGAGATTGTTTTTGAATGCCATGTCCCTGTTATGACCTAAATCGTTGGGTCTATGACATGTATATTTTGTTCTTTTTTAAATCTCTCCTCGTGTTCTCCTTCACCTCACCCCGCCCAGCCTGTATTATGTTGGTGCTGTATTGCTTGGCAACACACTCAGTACAACATGGGTATTCCCCCTCATATGAGCAAGACAAATTCCATTTCAACTTGTTGAATAAAGAAACCTTGAACCTTGAATTGTCACAATGCAAGGGCAGGGGTTTTAGGACCCAAGTGCGGGACCGATATCAGTCGTAGGCAGGACTTGAGTCAAAAGGTTTTAGTCCAAAACCAACACGAACACTACATGAGGCAAATGAGGAGCAGAACACTGTATACATCAGTGACAAACTAGCAAGGAACTGAAAATACAGGGGAGTACAAATAGACACAGACTAACTAGGCACAGGTGGACAAAAGACAAATCAACACAGGGATTGGCTAGGGAACTAAAGGGACACAGGTGGAAACACTGGCAATCACAGGACTAGTTAGACAAGGCAGGTACAGAACTACAGGGGTAGACAGAAAGGCACAAATACTACAAAATAAAGGTACACAAGGCAAGAACACCACCCACTGGAAAAAAGGAACAAAATAGTTGAAAAACACAAGGAAACATTTGTTAAAACACTGACATTACTAAATTGCCAAAACAGCGTATGCAAAACAACACAGGCCTGTCACGTACCGTGACACCAATAAATAATTTGATGACAAATTTTGTCAAATTAGTAAATATTTAACTTCTGCAGTTGTCATATAATGTCACAAGACAGAGCCACGTGCAACAAGCCATATTGACAAAAAGTCATATAGAATGCAATGCAGGAATGTAGAGAGAAATGTATTATACAGTATATCACATAATAATATATATTAGTAATATATTATATTACAAGTTAGCATTTTGGAAATATATTACGCAATCTAATATTAAGTTACATAGTGTGTATTACCCGACTATTAAGGAACAACCATACATGAATAATAGCATGAATAACTGAAAATGAAAAGAAAGACACAAAACACCACAGAAAGTTTTTCAGGGTCTAATTCAAGCTGCTGTCTCCTACTGAACACAGACCAGCAGGCAGCCAAACACAGGGGCGGATTGGCACATATTTTCCCACCGGGACAATTTTGCCTTTGCCAGGCCGCTGGTTAACCAGATGTAACTCTTTGAGAGCGTAAAGATGTAACTCTTTGAGAGCGTAAAAATGAAACCAAATGGACCCTTGCGGGTCCATTTGGTTTCATTTTTACACCCTCAAGAGTTAAAATATTCATCATGTCAATTAGGCCAACTTAGTCTACACAACTAGAGAATGTAGAAGATTAATGGTCATTTTGATCTGTATGTTCCAGGCGAGCATCTAGCACATTCTAGTGCATTTTGGAAGTGCCACTAGTGCATTTTGGATCTTGTCCAGGCCACTAGGTGGCGCAGGCCACCGGGAAAACTCCCTGTACTCCAGATGGCCAATCCGCCCCTGGCAAAACAGCATGTTCCAGCAAGTGCAAAGACGGTTGGGGGTTACCTGCTGGAACGTCTACTGCGTTACCTGATTTGAGGATGTTGACCACTTGTTTCAAACTATAGGGGGTCGTTGGGGCATAACCTGAGTCCTTTGAAGTGTCTGTGTTTGAGTGTATAGGAACCCTTTGAAATGGATTCAATTGATTTTGTGTGCATGCCACGTGCGTGTGCCTGTCGTTCCTTTTAAAGCATGTCTGGAACACTCTTTTCTTTTTTTCCCAAATTGTCCAAATATTATAAGTCATCTCGTTATTTCTTTTGCCCTCTGATGTCGGTCCAAGTTATAAACCAGTTGTTTTCAACCTTTTTGATACCAGGGCATACTATTTATTGAGAATTTGAGCCATGGACCTGCACCATTCGATGACACATTAGCCCCACAGACCCTTTTGGGTCTGTTGGGTCTTGCTTTTGTTAACAATTCCAGGCTGGATTTCAGAAACAAAACGGTCAAACATACAGATCAAAATGACCACTACATTCTCTAGTTGTGTAGACTTAATTGGGCTAATTCATGTGATGAATATTTTAACTCTTGAGAGTGTAAACATGAAACCAAATGGACCCGCAAAGGTCCATTTGGTTTCATGTTTACGCTCTCAAACAGTTACACCTGGTTACCCAACTTTCCATCATTTAGCCATAAGGACCACCTGGAACTCTCTCAAGGACCACTGGTGGTTCCCGGACCACTGGTTGAAGCCAGTGGTATAAACTACGGGGGTCTCGAATGATGTTATATCCCTTCATTTTCTCCAGATTCTGGTGAACACACACTGAACCTTCTCATACAACCAAAAATAATTATATGGGAGTGATTGGCACCTAAACACCCACACGGTCTCCAGCAATATTGCTGCTCTGCTTTCGCATTTGCTGACTTGGTGAAAAAAAAAAAGGTAGAAAAAACTAGAGTAGAGTCTTGAAAATTTTGTTTTGTTGCAGAGTTTTGTTGCAGAATCTTGACTTTGAATGCCAATCACTTTCAGTGGCGTAGCTAGGGTTTATTAGCCTTGGGTTTTCTTATCAGAGTGGCCCTGCGTGCTCATACATGCCCACCTATGTCGCACATGTATCAATCCACAAACTCATTCATCAGCAGCATCACATGCAGTGCAAAACGTGAAAGAAAAAGTTCATATCAGCAATAACTCACACGTGGTGAAATGTAGGATGTAAGAACACACTTTTCTTGATTACAGAACAGGTTTTGCCCCGTTTTTTAACTCCTGTGTATATATTCCTTCTGTCCAGGCTGGTGGCGTGTTGTTACGTTTAGCATGCATTGACCACATTCTTCCTCCTCCCGTCAGCCCTACAGTCACTGGTGAGAGAGCCCTCCCTAGTGGGCTGGGAGGTTCCCATGGGTTCACTGAACCCATGAACCCTATGTAAATTACGCCACTGATCACTTTCAAACATCGCAATATTAAAGGTGGGCAGGGTGAAGTTGGGTGAAAGGGTTTTCACCACGGTGTGGTTAGAGTTATAGAGTTTGAGTATGAGGCTTAAAAACTACATCACTGTGAAAACCCTTTCACACAAACTCACATTACACTTCAAGTTTGAGCCTTTGCTATAATCTCAGATTCCCACTTCAGTTTGACATGTACTTTATTCCTTCCATGTTGCTGTTCATTGGCGATTTTAGGAGGGTAACATTACGCAGAAGGAAGGCGGAAATAAGCAGGCACTCTCCCCGCCCAGTTGGTCAGCTGACTGCAGACCTTGCGGGTCCATTTGGTTTCATGTTTACACTCTTAAGAGTTAGAATATTCATCATCTGAATTAGCCCAAGTCTGCACAACTAGAGAATGTAAAAGATTAATGGTCATTTTGATCAGTATGTTTGACTGTTTTGTTTTCCGAAATCCAACCTGGAATTGTGGACAAAAGCAAAAGAAATCTTTAGTTTTGGGGTCTGTTGGGCTAAAATGACATCAAATGGTGGTCTGTGGCTCAAAGGATGAATAAATAGTGGGCCCTGGACGGTATCAAAAAGGTTGAAAACTACTGCCCTAGAGCACTGAACTAACTGTGAGAGC
>JBBWWP010000090.1:0-14831 GCA_039105355.1 Benthosema pterotum | reverse complement strand
GTCTATAAGTGAAGGTTTTTTTAGGGGTTCTGTGAAGGTTGATTTAAAAAAAAAGTGTGTATTTATCTATTTTTTCTCCCCTCCTCCAAAAACAGCAGATCTACAAGTTCATGGCACTATGTATACCATTATTATAAACAATCTGAAAGTTTTCAAAGTGGTCAAAAGTTATGAAATGAGATAGATGCACCCGTAGGTCTAAACTAAAGCGTTAAAGCAATGAAACTTAACACCTTGACAGATTTACCATGACGTTCAGAGTGATTGGTTATTCTGTAGTCTGCTTATCACTACAAAAGTCTTTTCAGGCATTTTTTTTTTTTACAAACTCATTAACTCACTCACTGCACACCACATGGGCAGATGTAACATGTCCCATTTGGGGGGGCAAGAGAACATGTTGGAGGGGCAAGAGAAAATGGTATGGGTGCGGCTTCATCGCCCGTGTCGCTTCGCGCCACGGGCGATGAAGCCGCACCCATACCATTTTCGGCTACAGGCTTTTATTAAAGCTAAAGGTCTGACTCAGAGAGTTTTCTGTTTTCAATGATGAAATGCTGTTGGTTTAGTGGTGCCAAAATTGTAGTCAGTATAGCAGTAGTAGTGTTTCAGATCATTTTAAATATAAGCACTTTCATTTGAAATATCTTGGGTTGTTTTGCATGGCATCATGTTTGGGGGGGCAGACTGCGTATTTAAGGGGGCATTGCCCCCCATACCATGCCTAGATCCGCCCCTGGCACACCACCTCCTTTAAGTGGAGATTGCACTACAAAACCAGGAAAGACTTTACAACTATAATTGCTAAAAATGCACTAAAAATGCATTTACCTCTACCATCTTTCAACAGTGAAATGTGAAAATACAGGGTGTTTCATCAAATGTATTTGTATGTTTTTGGATATCATTCATTTGCACAAATTCACAACGGAGGATTTTTTTTATATATATAAATTATGGGCTCCATTTTCGTTACCTCTTCTAAACCCCTTATCCTAAAACCCTTATCATTTTTTTTTACTATTTTGAAAAAACGTTTGGAATAGTTCAACGTGCCAATCTATTGACACATTGTGAGCTTGTAGACTAAGCATATTTAAACCATTGAAAAATGTTATTAAATGTTAAAATATATTTTTTCAGACAACCAAAATTTCTGAGATGATATGATGACGGTCCTGGAAGGAGAACCTTCTGAAAGCTTCATGGGCAAAGATAAACAACTTTAAAATATCCAAGAAATGGTCAAAATAACCTCTCAGTCTTTCTAGTGTAAAAAAGGCAAAGAAGTTAAAAGGATCCCTGGCTAATAAGACAAATATGCCTTAAAACACTATACTTGCCTTCTATAACTAAAACATGCAGATAAAAACACCTTCAATACTTTATTCCTTTCATAAATAGAGAATCTTTCACTCAATAGGAGGTGCTCCTGTCGCAGGATGATGATGTCACATGAGCATGTTCATCCATATATTACATAGAGCTAGATCACACGTGACATCATCATCCTGCGCCAGGAGCAGTTCCTGTTGAGTGAAATATTCTCTATTTATGAAAGAAATAAGATGCCATTGGTGTTTGTATTTGTTTATTTTAGTTATACAGGGAAAGTATAATGTTTTAAGCAATGTTTATCTTATTAGACAGGGATCCTTTTAAAGGTTTAGCGGTGACGGAAATAGAGCCCTATTACTATTGAGCCTATTGGGAGTGAGCCTAGCTTTTCTGCTGATCTGTCAAAGAGTTCAACAGACCTTTGATTCTCCAGGCTTTAATCTGCACAAGTGAATGCAAACCGTGTATCTATTATATACCATATCTAGCAGGTAAAGCTGAAAGGTGAAATGATGTCTCCTCCTCTCTCTTTTTCAGGTGAATGTTGATGACACCATTGAAATGTTACCCAAATCCAGAAGAGCGCTGACTATTCAGGAGATCACCGCGTTGGCCAGATCGTCTTTACATGGTGAGACACACGTGCAACACTTGACACAGAGCACACTCGCACGCACGCTCACACTCCACCAGGGGCGGATTGGGCATTGGAGTACAGGGAGTTTTCCCGGTGGCCTGCGCCACCTGGTGGCCTGCTGGACAAGATCCAAAATGCACTAGTGGCACTTCCAAAATGCACTAGAATGTGCTAGATGCTCTGCCTGGAACATACAGATCAAAATGACCATTAATCTTCTACATTCTCTAGTTGTGTAGACTAAGTTGGGCTTATTCACATGATGAATATTTTAACTCTTGAGGGTGTAAAAATGAAACCAAATGGACCCGCAAGGGTCCATTTGGTTTCATTTTTACGCTCTCAAAGAGTTACATCTGGTTAACAGCTGCCCCCCCCCCCCCCCCCCCCCCCACGGTGGCCTGGCAAAGGCAAAATTGTCCCGGTGGGAAAATATGTGCCAATCCGCCCCTGTTCACACTCCACAACCACACATTGCATTACAATTTTACCGACTTCAGTATGTGCTAAAACAGGCGTTTTCAACCAGTGGTCCGGGGACCACCAGTGGTCCTTGGGAGGGTTCCAGGTGGTCCCCAGCTAAGTTGGTTAACCAGATGAAACTCTTAAGAAAGTAAAAATGAAACCAAATGGACCCTCGCGGGTCAATTTGGTTTCATTTTTACACTCTCGAGTTAAAATATTAATAATCTTAATTAGCCCATAAGTCCACACAACTAGAAGATTAATGGTCATTTTGGTCTGTATGTTTTGCCTGTTTTGTTTCCCCAAATCCAGCCTGGAATTGTGGACAAAAGCAAAATAAATCTTTAGTTTTGGGGGTCTGTGGGGCTAAAATGTCATCAAATGGTTGCTTTATTTAGATTTAAGGATTTTAGCTATGGGAGGGGGCATTCGAACATGGTTCTAAATACATATTTGAAAAATATGTATTTTGTCTGTAGTAGTTAATTTTAAATGAATCCCAGGATATTATAACTGACCAAGGGAGTTCACAGGATCTACTTAATATGAAGGAGGCAGCACAACACACTGCAATTTACACACTCCATATTGGGTATGTTTGACCCAGAGGCTCAATTTGCCACTTTGTCACATTCAGTAGATGATTTGTGGCCACTTATAATTTCCTGGGGTTTATTAGGACTGTAGTAGTAGATAATAAAAAAGAAACCTATAGTAACCCTAATGATGTAGTTTTTTTTTTTTTAATGCGTCAGATCACACTGTATCGTGTCATATCGTATCGTACCAAATTCCACAAATTTCCACAAATTCCACGGATCCAAATCGTATCGAAATTGCACTGAATCGAATTGTATCGTATCGTTCTGTATATAAAATAAATCGTTCCTGAATCGTAGCCCATCGAGCCCATGCAAATCGATACGTATCTTGTAAATGAGTGACACACACCACTACTGCGTCCCAATCAAACTGCCCCGATGCCACTCTTGCATCTCCAAATATGGATCCGACCTGTTCTGACATGCCATATCTTCACATCCTGTATAATTAAGAGTATCCCTGGCTGATACTAAGACAGATATGCATTAAAACACTATACTTGCCTTTAATAACTAAAACCTGCAGATAAAAAACACCTTCCATACTTTCTTTCATAAATAGAGAATCTTTCACTCACTAGGAGGTGCTCCTGTCGCAGGATGATGATGTCACATGCAGCATGTTCATCCATATATTCCATAGAGCTAGACCACACGTGACATCATCATCCTGCGCCAGGAGCAGTTCCTAAAAATATGCTCTATTTATGAAAGAAATAAGATCTGCCATTGGTGTTTTTATTTGTTTATTTTAGTTATATAGGGAAAGTATAATGTGTTAAGCAATGTTTATGTTATTAGTCAGGGATCCTTTTAAGATAAACACCATATATAATATGACCAGTGCACATTTTCACTCCCAGCCAGGCTTCTTACTGGTATCAAAGAAAGAGGCACAGAAAAAGATTGTAAATTAATACTAACAGTAAATAATTCACATGATCAGTTATTGTTAGTGTGTTTGTTCCCCATCTCTACAGGTCTTTAATAAAACAAGATTTATTTGGATCTGAATCTAATTTAATCAGGAGTCAACCCTTTTGTAACAGTGGTTTTCAACCATTGGTCCGGGGACACCAGTGGTACTTGAGAAGGTCCACGTGGTCCTCAGCTAACTCGGTTAACCAGATGAAAAGTTGGTTAACCAGATATAACTCTTGAGAGGGTAAACATTGGACCCTGGGTAAACACTGGAGAGGGTAAACCCTTACGGGTCCATTTGGTTTCATCATCTGAATTAGCGCCACTTACTGTAATTAATGATGATTCAAGCACCACTTGAATCATCATCTGAATTAGCACCACTTACTGTAATTAAGAAGACTACACAATGTTTACTGTAGTTTTTTGTAACCTGATTATGTAATCCTGTTACATGTAATCCGTTAATTCGCAACCCTGTCAGTGGACAAGAGATCCAGCATAGTAGTAAAATACACTTGTTTGCACGTCGTTGGCTATTTTAAAATCCACCATTAAGACGGCATTAACCAGGGGCGGATCTAGGAATCGGCATTGGGGGGGGGCAATGCCCCCTAAATGCCCTGACTGCCCCACCAAACACAATGTCATGCAAAATAACCCAAGATATTTCAAATTGCTTATATTTAAAATGATTTGAAACACGACTACTAACTAACTACAGTTGTTGATAAATTTTATTTTTTCCAAGAACATCATATAACGGCTCATATCATGCGGACGTCTCTGGTGTTTACAACAAACCAATCAAACAAACCGTTTGAAAATCTGTTGAAAAATAAGCGAGTTATCGTCATTCCCATTGGCCAGCAGCGTGGGCGAGGCATCTACTGTAGCTTTCTTATACTATATATCTATGATATTAATTGCATCCTCCTCCTCTCTCTAGGTATCTCCAGGTGGTCAAGGACCATGTGACCAAGCCCACAGCCATGGCCCAGGGCAGGGTGGCCCACCTGATAGAGTGGAAGGGCTGGTGTAAGCCCACCGACACTCCGGCGGCCGAGTCCGACTTCAACTCCTACTCGACCTCAGCGAGGGAGAGCAGGAGGCTCGCTTCGCTGCAGGTAGGGGCCTTTATTTAAAGGCACAGACACAACTATCTACACAGGACACAAAAAACGTATGTGATGCTGTGATTTTTTTGTTTTGAGATTAATCAATCATTAATTCATATAGCTGGCAAAACCAGCTAAAAGGGGAGGGGCAGGCTGGCAAAAAATGACACCCAAGGAGTTTAGAATTAGTGAAAATAGCAATTGTACTAGTTTTGGACCACAGACAAACGTCAAATTTATCTTTTTTGGGTCACAGGCAAACGTCTAATTTATCTTTTTGGATCTTGCGCTAAAAGGTTTGGGAACCACTGTCCTAATAATGAGTACAGCACTGCCTTTGCTGTTGTCTGCAGGTGACACCTGGATTTAGTTTCGTTTTGGTCCTAAAGTTATCTTGAAGTTAATACTTTGACCGCTCGTGGTAGGCTTACTGTAGGGCATCGCTCGCCGATCATGCGGTTGGTGCAAAACACAATGATTTTTTTTTGTCCCATTCGCACCCATTCAATCCAATGCATTCAAAAGCTATTCTTGAGATTCTGCCCTAGCTGGAATGTCGTGGGCGCACGGGTAAATCAACTAGGGCTACACGTCACTTCCTGCCTTTGACCCGGAACTTTTTGCTCAGATTGTGAGAGGACAGGTTAGTCAAGACACCAGAAACACCATGACGTCATTGCACATCCTGTTTAGGAGATCTGGCGCTTCAAAATAAGGGGTTTTCACTGAATGCACTGGCTTGAGCCGTGGCATAGGGCAGAAAATGTTGTTAATCATTGTCATAACCAATGATGGGCGACACATGAATCCTGGTCAAACTTCACACTCCAACCAATAAGTTAAAACAGCAGCCAACTTCGTTATAATCTTTATAATTGTCATATTAAGCTAAAGTACTTAATATTTATGCTCCTAAAATTGGTTCCTAGTACGAAAAAAAAAAAAAAAAAAAAAAAAAACAAAACAAAACAAAAAAACAGGTTGGATCCAAACAACCCGTTAACTCTGATGGATGAACAACAATGGTGTTTTTTGCATCATATAGTACATCTATTAGCATCCTGATCATGCTCATTGTGGCCTGATCATTTTGTTTTGATAAACGTTCATTGTTTTTTGTTTTCCTCATACTGTATAATATTTCAACCTTTGCTAGGGTGGGATGGGAGGGTAAGCTTGTGCATGCGTGCGTGCGTGCGCGTGATTCTGCAAAGGTTGCATCCTATTGCCCTGACCGGTCCATACAGGCGTCTCTTGTGCCCAGTCAGTCATCCCATCTGTTCAGCAGCAGTCAGTCCATCTCTCACCCCTCCAGCGTCCAGCCTCGCGCTCCCTTCCTTTCTCTCTCTATCTCTCCATCACACTGTTTGTTCCCTCCTGCCTTTTTTACTCACTCTTTAATCACTCGCCCCCCCCCCCACACCACACACACACACACACACACTCTTCTCTCTCTCGTTCGCCCGCTTCCCGCAATGCAGGTTCCCAAGGTTAATTTGCACGCTGAGGTTCTGCTCCCTTCTGCTATAGTTCCACCATGACGGAGCGATTTTCACTGTGTGTCCCTCTGCACCCCCCCCCCCCAACACACACACACATCCCTCACACGCACATCCCTCACACGCACACACAAACACATGCGTGCAACACCACACGTACAGCCTCACCTGCCCCCTCCTCCTCCTCCTCCTTCTTTCCTCCTCTCTCGATTCTCTGTTCTCGTCAGGGGCGGAAATAACATTTCCCAATCGGGGGGGGGGGGGGGGGGCAGGAGAAAAGGGTACCATTTTCAGTTACCAGACTTTTATTAGGCCAGTAAAGCATCAACAATAACATCAGTTGTGTTTGAAGTTGCAACAGACACGCAGCATGCATAAAGCTAAAGGTCTGACTCAGAGAGTTTTCTGTTTTCAATGATGAAATGCTGTTGGTTTAGTGGTGAGACGATTGTACATGTAGCTATAGTTCGTAGCAGTAGTAGTGTTTCAAATACCGTATTTTCTGCACTATAATGCACACTTAAAAGCCTTTAATTTTCTCAAAAATCCACAGTGCGCCTTATAATCCAGTGCGCCTTATATATGGACTGTTTGACTGCAGGTGCTTCTATTCTGTGTTAACTGTAGTAGCTTCTATTCTCTGCGCCTTATAATCCAGTGCGCCTTATATATGAAAACAGTTTTAAAAGGTGCGCCTTATAATCCGGTGCGCTTTATAATCCGGTGCGCCTTATAGTGCGGAAAATATAAGCACTGAAATATCCTGGGTTGTTTTGCATAGAGTATTTTTGGGGTGTAGTGCATAGATGTTTCATACATCTATGCACTACACCCCAAAAATACTCTGCATGTTTACCTCCCTGTGTGCTTGGGGTAGCACCGCTGACTTTGGTGTCAGTGTTTTCGGCCATTTAGGTGACCGGGCACACCGAGTGAAAGTCAGCATGGCGTGACACGCAGGCCATGTGCCAGGTGTGTGCATGTGTGTTACCAGGGGCGGTTTGGCCATCTGGAGCACAGGGAGTTTTCCCGGTGGCCTGCGCCACCTAGTGGCCTGGACAGTTTTTTTTTCTTTTTTCTTTAAGTCCAGGGCAGGCCATACAGGGCGCCAGGCCCAGGCCAGGCAAACTAGTGTTTCTACCCTTCAAAAAAGAAAAGGTGTCCTACACCAGAGCCTTCAAGTAGGAGAGTTGCCATATTCCTGTTCACTCCTGTGCACCAGGGCACTGCCTCGTGCTGCTGGAGGCAGTGTTGCCAACTGCCAAGATCCAAAATGCACTAGTGGCACTTCCAAAATGCACTAGAATGCGCTAGATGCTCGCCTGAAACATACAGATCAAAATGACCATTAATCTTCTACATTCTCTAGTTGTGTAGACAAAGTTGGGCTAATTCACATGATGAATATTTTAACTCTTGAGGGTGTAAAAATGAAACCAAATGGACCCGCAAGGGTCCATTTGGTTTCATTTTTACGCTCTCAAAGAGTTACATCTGGTTACCAGCCTCGCCCCCAAAGGGTGGCCTGGCAAAGGCAAAATTGTCCCGGTGGGAAAATATGTGCCAATCCGCCTGTGTGTGTTACATGTCCGAAACGTCCTGACAGGGTTCTGCCTATGTGGACACACCGCGCGCCTCCATTGTGCACACACACACGACACACAACACACATCCATACATGCATGCACGGAAAAGGGAAAAAAAAAATCTTTCCACATAATCTTGGAGAGTGTTTCTTCCTGAGTGGTGCATGAGTCTGGCCGCTCGCCTCGGCACCTTGCAGAGAGGAGCTTATGTCACCTTTCAGCCATGTGTGTGTGCTTTCGTTCATCTGTGACTGCATGCATTTGTGTGTGTGCACGTATTTGTGTGTTCATGCACGCAGTTTACAACTTTACATACTCAGGGCTTGACACTAACACTTGCCCGGGGAAGTAAAAAAAATGGTGGGGCAAGTGAAGACTGCTGGTTGCCCGATCGGGCAAGTGTGCAACTTGTGTGCAACTCATGCACTATAACACAACACAAGATATATTTGTCTTGGTGGTCATTGCGCTCTGCCTCCGCGTCTTTCCTGGCTTTCTAGCTATCTCTCCCATCTCTCTCCCAGGTTCATTTGGTTCCAAACTATCATTTTGCTGGGGTCAGGGACCACTGGGTCTGTGACCACTATGGGCTAATTAAGATGATGAATTTTAACTCTTGAGAGTGTAAAAATGAAACCAAATGGACCCGCAAGGGTCCATTTGGTTTCATTTTTACGTTCTCAAGAGTTACATCTGGTTAACCAACTTAGCTGGGGACCACCTGGAACCCTCTCAGGGAAAGCACCCAAGTAGCAAGTAAACTTAAATGCAAAATGTACAATATATTTTTGGGGGGCAAGTGACCATGACCTGAGGGCAAGTAGAACCTGATTTGCACTTGCCATGGGCAAGTACCTCGGAGACCTTAGTGTCAACCCCTGCATACTGCAGGTTATTTCACACCCTGGGCAAACCTTTGAGAATGTGAACGTTAGTTGTGGACGTTACTGTATTTACAGCTCCCAGTGAAACAACCCTGTTCAGTCCTCACTATAGTATAGCGACTTGACTTGTTCACTCTTATTCATAGAAAAAATGATTCCAACGAACAAAGCAGTTATAGAAGAGTGCAAAGTGCACATCATTTCATCTAATGCATTTAAACATTTAAACAGCTTTGCGACCACAAAGGGAGAATTAAAATGTTTCGGGGGGTATACATTTTCGGGAGCGCAGCGCCGAGATTGGCTGAAAAATGACAACTTCCGGCGGAAGTTAACTAACCGGAAGTCCCGACTTTTTCAGTCGTTTTGGATGGAAGCCTGGAGAACGAGGCTAGTTATTTCATCAGAATAAGTAGCTACAGTAGGAATGGGTGCAGGGCTAAGCAAGCCCCACCAAAACCCAATTGGGACTCAGCCCTAGTGGCTTTTTTTTTTTTTTTAGAGAGAGAAAAGTCCAAGGCAGGCCAGGCCCAGGCAAACTAGCGTTTCTGTCCTACAAAAAAATGTCCTATATCAACTAGGCCAGACCATACATGTATGTATGTATTTATTTATTTATTTGTTATTAGATTTATTTTTATTTAATGAGAAAAGTCCAGGCCAGGGCAAGCCAGGCCCGAGAAGCATTTATGTATTTATTATTTGATTTATTATTATTGTCATATTTACTTAAAAGTCCAGGGCAGGCCCAGCCAAAGCATTAAGCACCAGTGCAGCAACAGTCACTTTGCACAACAACACAATGGCAGCAAAAAAATAAATTAAGCTTTAGAATTACACATTGTAGATTTATTTTTGCTAATTTGCTCAGCCTGGTTGCAGAGAGTTTACATGCTTGTCTTTGTTAACCATTTAGCCACGTTTATTATACAAACAATATAACAGTTTTATTCAACATTGTAGACTTATTTTGTCTGCTGCAGTGTTCTGAGGTAGCCTAGTGGTAGCCTATAGTACTGTGGTTTGCTTTTTACATATTAGTCAATATTTTGTTTGCGACTGTTGTGATCGGTTCATTGTAGACCAGAGGTTTTCAACAGGTGGTCCGGGGACCACCAGTGGTCCCTGAGAGGGTTCCAGGTGGTCCCCAGCTAAGTTGGTTAACCAGAAGTAACTCTTGAGAACGTAAAAATGAAACCAAATGGTCCCTTGCGGGTCCATTTTGGTTTCACACTCTCAAGAGTTAAAATATTCATCATCTGAATTAGCACTACTAAATTAAGAAGTCCGCACTGTTTTGTCTGCAAAATCCCACCTGGAGTTGTGACCAAAGCCAAAAGAATTCTTTACTGTAGTTTTAGGTTTTTTGGGACTAAAATGTCATCAAATGGTGGTCCGTGGCTCAAATGCTGAATAAAGGGTGGACCCTGAAGTCAAAAAGGTTGAAAACCACTGTTGTAGACAGTTTTGTATGCAGTTTTGTACTAAACTTTATTTATCACCGGCCAATATTCGCAGCATATAGAAGTGTGGCCAAAATTGCAATGAATGAATGAATTACTTAACTCGAAATTTTCCCGGCCTGATTTGGGGCTCCAAATCAGGCCGCCACTGATCTTGTCAGCAAGTTGCTAACTAGATGCAATTTCCCATGGACAGCCCCATTCTTCCGAGCAGAAAAGTAACAACTTCAAACTCAGCAACATTGCAGCTGTGCAAAATGCATGAATTATCCTCTTTTTCTACCTGCAAAGTGTTTGTTTCATAAAAATCCACTGTAGCATTACATAAGTACAACGTATTCTGAAGCTATCCTGTCAAGAAATGCTTTGCAGGAATCTTCTTAATAGTGGAATTTGGTAGTGCAACACTTCGATTGCAGATATATAGAGGATATTTCAAGGGTTTTGTACAGCTGCAATGTTGGTGAGTTTGACGTTGCTTAATAGGGAGAGGCGCCACAGTTGTAACGCTATCTCTTGATTGGTCAATGTCATCATGATGTCATCATGTCAGCATCTTACTCTACATGCCCAGGTAGTCAAAATCTGGGAAAAACAATGACACCCTTAGTATCTGTGGACTACATATGTTTTTCTTTGATGTTGGTGAGTAAACATCCACGTGGATGTTGGCGGGCTTATGTTCTTTTTTTCTCTTGGCCTTCACTTTTAATGTTAAAAACTAAAATGAAAGCCTTGATATTGAGGCTAAACGTTTCTCAGACACGCTATAGAGCACAGCCTTGCATTTGATCACATTTTTACCCCTAAACCCCTTACCCCTTAACTTCCTTGCCTTTTTAAACTAAAATTAAAAACTATTAACAAAAAAGTAGTAGTTCAAATGGCCAGTCTACATGCTCACAATGTGTCAAGGGGTTTGGCATAAGGGGTTTAGCATGTAGTGAAAATGGAGCACTTGGTCTAAACTGGCGCCAAATGGCACTCTCCTATACCAGGGCTATACCTTCTTTACGGTTTCTCTATTTTTTTAGTTTTTAATTTTGGAAAACTGTGCATGTCTCCTCTTTTCAAAAAATGGCTTGATGGAAGTGCAGTTGCTGTCAGTGCTTGCTGATATAAGTGTGTTGTTGGCTCCCCGGCAAGAGTCTGCCACACCAAAAGGAACAGACAGCACCTCATTAGTACAACTGGCAGCATTTGGAAGGAAATAAGGAAGCGGACCAATTATCCTTGCCAATATGACTGCTGTGCACAGAGCCTGCTGTCTTCTCCCTCTGCCTGTCTGGAAAGAGATTCTCCAGCTAAGAGGGCCAGCGACTTTGCCGTCTCATTTTTTTTATGTTTTGTTTTTGGCGTTTTGCCTTTAGTGATGAGTATTTCAGTCGAAGCCAGACAGGAAAGAGGGGAAGGAGAGAGGGGGGAGAGAGAGAGAGAGAGAGAGAGGAGAGAGAAGAGAGAGAGAGAGAGACGAGAGAGAGAGAAGAGACACAGAGAGAGAGGACAGAGAGAGAGAGAGAGAGAGAGAGAGAGAAGAGAGAGAGAGAGAGAGAGACAGAGAGACAGGAGAGAAGACAGAGAGACAGAGAGAGATACAGCAAAGGCTGGCACGATCGGCACTCGAACGCGTGGACATGCTGTCTGGGCCGCCAGTGGGTGCCACTTATGGCCTTATTTATTGTATTTTTTTTATTCAGTGGTCCCCAAACCTTTTATTTGAATGTTTGTTTTATATTTGGCATGGCTCTGAGTAAGAATACAGTTTTACAACCCTATTAGGGAAGCTGCAAAGTCCCCTGAGAACTATTGTTTTGATGAAATCTAAAAAAAAAGAAGTCTAACAAAAAAGGAAAAAAAAATACATGCTTTGTTTCATCCAACCAAGTAGCCCAGTGGATTTCAACCAGTGGTCCAGGGACCACCAGCGGTCCCCAAGGCTAAATGATGGAAAGTTGGAAAAGAAATCTTTAGCTTGAGGGTCTGTGGTGCTAAAATGTCATCAAAGGTGGTCCGTGGCTCAAATTCTCAATAAATAGTGGGCCCTGGTATTTAAGGTTGAAAACCACTAAAGTAGCATGCTTCATTGTGCCGCTCTCACTGCTCTTGTATCCAGTTCCACTGATTGTAGTGGCAACGTTTGGTCACAATCTTCACAGTGTGAGCACAGTGTGAGCTTGTAGTTCTGCTATTTTTTAAAATATGTGAAAATGTGGTGCAAATCTATGAATGCATTATTCATTATTCATTACATTTCTACTAACGCCATTCTCTCTCCAGCATAAAGGGCTTCTTCTTTGTTTTGGGGATAGAAACCCATTGCCCTGGTTCATTGTCAAATCAGTCACAAAAGAGAAATTAAGAATGAAACAGAATTTGACTTTTGACCAGCTGCAAAGTTGGTCTATGATCATGTGTTCATAGACCAGCTGCCAGGTGTTTTCACGCCCACTTTCTGTGAAGAGACTTTTCAAGACAACTTGTGATAATATGACTTATTGTCGATAGGCTGCCACATCTCTAGGCGACCAAACACTCAGCCATGGGATATCAGCCGACCTTTCAGCCATGGGATGGCACACGCACACGTGCATTTGGTAAACGTTGGGCGTGTAAGCTCATTTTCACACTTTTTCAAATTCAAAGATGGACTCTCATGATTTCCATTTTTTCAATTTTTCACATGAGGTTGCAGAACATTATTAGACCTCCGGGGATCATTTTTAAATCTGTAACTCTTGAGAGCATAAAATGAAACCAAACGGACCCTGCCTGAAACCAAACGGACCCTTCCTTAGTTCTACCACTTTTTCGAGTCACTTTTTTGAGTCAACGCCTGATGTAAGCGTTGAATGAATAGAAATTCGATAACACGCAAACACAGCACTGACCGTTTTATTATTTAGGAAGAAGATCAACATGTATGTAAACAGTGTTGGGACATGTGCACTACGTAACTTAATATATTACATAATATTTACAAAATGCCGTAACTTGTAATATAAATATATTACTTAACAACATTACTGCATTACTTTCAATATTACTTTCTGTCAATCTGTCTCGTTGCAAGTGTTTCTTGTGAAATTATCTTGACAACTGCAGAAGTGAAATAATTATTTTCTATAATTTGTCATCCAATTATTTGCTTCCATGAATTCAGGAATAAATTTAACTCAGATAGCCAAGTGCACTTGTTTATTGTAGGTATGCCACTGGCCTACGCAATATTTGATTAACAAGTGAAGCTAAATATTTAATCATATATTTTTTTTAAAGTAATATGTAATAGCAATATTAATATATTACACTTGCTCAGACAGTAATACTGTAGTATAATATATTGCTCTATAATGAAGGTAATAATTAATAAGTAATATTTAACAGGGTAAAGTAATATTCCCAACACTGTATGTAAGGCTGCAGCTGATTATGTATAACTTTCTTTTTCTTCAAATCTTCTTGTTTGTTCTTTCCGCAGTTGGTTTTGCTTTCCGCCCTTCCCCCCCCGTGCTATTTTTCCAAAAGGTAGAGTGTCTAAAACAAAAGCAATATGCTGGCTGCCAGCCCGTGCCAATAGTAGCTGTTGATTCGGAGCACACACACACACAAAACACACACACACACACACACAAACACAACACACACACACACACACACAACACACCACACACCACAACAACACACACACACACACACACACACACACCACACACACACACACACAACAACACACCCATCCGCCTCTGCGCAGACACGTCCCGTTCCCGTCGCTCCCAGCCGTCTCTGCATGCCTGCACCATGCTGGAAACCTGGACTCTATAAAGCCCCTGGCTCTGCTCTCGTCGATAGCACTCCAAAGTGTGTCTTCTGGACTCTCACACATTTGGGGATTTTAGGAGGGTGCCATGGGGACACCCCAGGGCAGGGGCGGATGTAACATTTCCCAATTGGAGGGGGGATTGTGGGGGCAGGAGAGAAATGGTATGGGGGCGACTTCATCGCCTGTGGCGCGAAGCGACACGGGCGATGAAGCGCCCATACCATTTTCTGTTACAGGACTTTTATTAGTCAAGTAAAACATCAATGATGACATCAGTTGTTGTTGAAGTTGCAACGGACACGCATCATGCATAAAGCTAAAGGTCTGACTCAAAGAGTTTTCTGTTTTCAATGATGAAATGCTGTTGGTTTAGTGGTGACACATGCAGCGAGTAGCAGTAGTGGTGTTTCAAATGCTTTTAAATATAAGCACTGAAATATCTCTGGTTGTTTTGCATGGCATCATGTTTGGTGGGGCAGTCTGGGCACTTATGCCTAG
>JBBWWP010000089.1:0-14593 GCA_039105355.1 Benthosema pterotum | reverse complement strand
AGAGATGCGCAGTGACTTCACCGCCCCGGTTCCGGAAGTCTTTTCCAATTCATTTTTCTCATAGATTTTCGAAAATAATTTATATCAAGACGATTTACGCCGCGGGAAAAGCCAACTGGAGTCGTGACAATCATGATGACACACACAAACTTTTGGGACAAATAAAAATTATTTCTAAGATGAAAAACGAAACAAAAAGTCTTGTATCATGCCGTTTTCTACTTCTTCCTAATTATATATTATATGACGATGTTGTGTTTGTTGTCATGATTGTCACGACCTGAGTTGGCTTTGGCCGCAGCGTAATCGTCTTGATATAAAATTATTTTCGAAAAGTCTATGAGAAAATGAATGGGGAAAAGACTTCCGGAACCGGGGGGTGGTGACGTCACTGCGCATCTCTATATGATTTATAAAAAACTCAGCCGGCACCCGTGGGACAGGAGTTTCAACCGGAGTGATTGGAGAGGGGAGTGGCAAAAGGGGGAGGGGAGGAGAGGAGGAGGAATAGATTACCTCTGGGATTACATGTAAAGACTGCCTCAGAGTGACATAAAGTTCAAACGTGTTTATCAGTATACAATTAAAATATGATGTGTGGAAAAAAAAAGTTTGAGTTACAAAAATACCCCCATTAGAATAAAGACCAACCTGCGGCCATGTAAACTGCATTAGAGTAGCTGCAACAGCTGCTGCAACTGCAACTGACCTCATGGTGACATGTAGGAATGGGGGCATCTGTGACAAAAATCCTTATGAATCATGTCACAGGAATCAAGGTAGATTGATGCCCAATGTGTTTTGGTGTGGAATTCTCCTTTAAGAGAAACAACAATATTATTAAACGACAATATTGGTTACTTCCCAACGCTGGTTATCAGCCATAACACAATTAATTACCGATATATCGGATATGGACCAAATTTCACATCAGCATATCCCTTGACCATGTTTTAATGTTCTGTGGATGTATTTTAGCATAAAAAAAACATTAAAAAACTGTCTGCAACCAGCCAACCACACAAAGTACATCCACGCCGTTAGACTTAAGGCTCTAATTTACAGTAGTAGCTCTTTATATTGAATAGTAGAGGACAATGAACCACTGTCCATTGTAACGCCAGGGGTGTAGTGAGGGGGGACGCGGTGGGGACCGGCGCCCTGCTTCTCACATCTAAAATATGTTTTTAAATGGAGGTCTGGAAAAAATCATTAGCATTATGGTGAAATACATCTTGATGACATGTGTTTCACCATGTTAATGAGTTTCCTTTTTTCTGAGAGTGTACAAATGGAACCAAATGGACCCTAGCGGTCCATTTGGTTCACATTTGTACAGTCTCAGAAAAAAAAAGAAAAATTCCCCTTTAAGAGGTGTCCCCCCACTTCTAAATGTACCACTACAACACTGTGTAACACTATCACAACACTGACTGTAGCAGACACGATCCTCTACAGTGTGGAATAAAGCTTTTATATCTACCTTTTGCATGAGAAACATGGATGAATAGTGTAAAATAGCAAGAAATAGCAAGAATATGAATGCACTGCACTGGTATGTCAAATTGATCCAACCAACTCTCCCTTGGGAAACGTAGCAGCTGAATTTCAGCCGCCTCGGGAGAGAGAGAGAGAGACAGAGAAGACGCGTTGCCAACGGGGACTGATCTTGGAGGGGCGGTACATCCCGCCGCGCCTACTCATCGACGCTAACAAGCCACCGGCCACGTGGCCCCGCCCCGCCAGGTTAAACCTCCTGTCATCTCCTCTCTGTCTGTCATTCTGACAGAGCTCTCCCGAGGGACAGGCTGGCGTGTGGCTCCTGGTAAGACCATTCCACATTCCCATACCCTGTACGATCAGTGCTTGTTGAACACTGTAGTAATTGTGAATTGTGATCTCTCGCCCGTAGGCTCAACCAGGGAAGGATTAGCCAACGGGCAACGCTGGGCCCAGGCCCAGGGGGCCCTGAGCTAGGGGGGCCCATGAGCTTGAGTGTCCGCATGATTGCAAAGAGGCTCAAGCTCAGGGCCCAGCCAAAAAGGGGTAAAAGTGAATAATAGTTGTGTACACAGTCCTTATTAACAATAGTTTGTGTCATTAAAAATAGCCCAATAGTCCTAAACCATCATGCCGCCACGCCGGGCAGAAAAATCCTCCGGTGTAGGGGGGCCCTTTGGCTGGTGGCGGCCCAGGGGCCCTTAATTTCAAATCCGTCTATGGGGCTCAACCCCCCCACTGGATGTGAGACCGCTGGGCCTGTTATTACGAGGCTCAGAGAGGAGGGAAATAGGAGGATCTCCCCCGTTTAAACGAGAAGCAGGACTTTAATTTGGCTTATATGAAAGGAGACTTTAGACTTTACACAAAGGATCTGGTGGACCCCCGCCCTTTGTATTGACTTTACGCAGCCAGAGACATGGACCAGTGCTGCGTTGCCTTCTATGACGCTGCTTCCCCCATTTAAGTTAATAAAATACTTGAACTTGCCTTTCTGACTCTTGTGTGTCTTTGGTCTGAAGAGTGCGCCTCCTCACAATACACACATACTGTATATAAAATCGCTCAGGAGGAGGTTGCTAAGTCCTGAGCTCCCTGTTGTAGCTGTTGCCCCCGCGAATAGGAGTCGAATAGGCCCTGGTGCAGCCCAATAGTAATGGTGCCAGAGCCGGAAGGCAAGTTTTTAGAAAACTGAATGAGGTCTCCCGGTTCGACTGCTACCCCATGGCATGGGTGGACGAGCTGACCGAACGGATGGGGCCCGCTCGGTTCATCAGTACGCTCGACCTGACTAAAGGGGTACTGGCAGATCGGCCTCACAGAGCGAGTAAAGCCATAAAAACGACCTTCTCCACCCCCGACGGGCTATTCCAATATAGAGTGATGCCGTTCGTAGTGCACGGAGCCCCGGCGACATTCAACGATTGATGGATAAATTGCTACGCCCACACCAGCTCTCTGTTGGAGCTGTTTCCCCCGCAACCCGACCTTGGATACACACATATACATATGTACTGTATAGCTAATTACTAATTTTCATACCTGGTCTCTGTGTAGTCTGAGCTGCTTCCTCAGTTGGGCCACGGTGGCTACCAGACGAAACACCTCAGCCAGGACAGGGTCAGATCCTTGTAGGAGGGTAGCAGCTGGTGCAGTCTGAGCCTGATGGTCAGATTGTTGTTGGAGGCTAGCAGCTGGTTCAGCCTGAGCCTGATGGTCAGCCTCAGACAGACCAGTAGAGTATCAGCAGAACCGCCACGTAGAGCTTCATTCTGGAACACAGCGATTGTGTCGGCGTCTAGCAGCCTGTTTTTATGCCCCCAAAACGACACTAAACCAGCAGTAGGGCGGTCATACCCAGGGGAAACCAGGCGCAACTGGAAGCCAGCGTGACGTAACACCTGACCTGAGGAGACAAGACAAATCTTTTAAGATCAGTACTTGTACTTGTACCCTTCACTTTACTACTACTTTAAATTATTTTTAAAGCGCACGCGCGCACACACGTTTTAGGCGCACACAGGTTTTAGGTGGTCCACAGATGGAAAGTTGGTAATCAAATGGACACTTGTAGATATTCATTTCTTGAGAGTTGGAAGTTGGAACATTACCTTGATCTTTACCTCCGTAGTTTTAACACCATGAGTGTGTAAAATTAAAACCTAATGTGGCTTGAAGTGGGATCCATTCGGTTTCATTTTAGCTCTCTAGAGTTAAACCATTGTTAATTATATCTGCAATAGTAATTTACAAGGTCTACACAATAATTATTTTTTGATCATTTAATAATAGCAAAATAGCACCTACAAGCTCACAACGAAGCGCTTTAGATCGGGATGGGCAATTATTATTATTGCTGAATAATTATTGCTGAATAAGTCAGAAAAATATTGTTGAGGGCGGGGCCAAAAGGCTGAACTTAATTTCATTGTTATATGAAATTAAATGGCATTGACTTGAGACCTATGCAAAAAGTGACTGTCGTTTCCAAAATCTCCAAAACAATGGTAAACAGGTTGACGGAAGGAAACTTGTGTGAACATGAATAAAGGTGTTGTATTGTATTGCATGTTGTATTTTCCAAATTTCCATGTACCCTTTCACTGACTGGTCAGAGTCAGCCATAGGGCCACATTTACCCCCCTGTGGGGCCGCATAATGCCCAGGTGTGCTTTAGATTGTGTAACGGCTATGTGTGTGACTATAGTGAGACAACTTAGACATAATTGAATGAATGAATGAATGAATGAATGAATGAATGAATGAATGAATGAATGAACATAGGAAATAAATAAAACAAACAATAACAACAGCAGGGCAGCCAGTATTACAGCCAGTAAAAAAGTAAAAAACAAAAACACAGCAAAACACTATAGCCTATACAATAGCTTACATACAGACAGTGCAGCAGTGACGAATTAAGGAGGTGGTTGCAAATGACCAAAAGCTTGTCGGAAGAAGTGTGTTTTTAGTTGTTTTTTTAAAAGAAACCTCAGAGGGAGCGGTTCTCAACGCCAGCGGAAGAGCGTTCCAGAGCCTAGGGGCCATCACCTCAAAAGCTCGATCACCCTTTGTTTTTAATCTGGTTCTGGGGACCACAAGGAGGTGCTGATCGGCAGATCTAAGTGAGCAGGTATTGCAGTATGGTTTTATGAGTTCAGTGATATAGGCAGGGGCTTGGTCGAGAGGATGCTTTGAAAGTGAAAGTGAGGACTTTGAAATGCATACTGTACTAAAGCAGGAGCCAATGCAGTGATGCTAGGATGGGAGTGATGTGGCATGACTTTTTTTGACCAAGTGAGTAGCCTGGCAGCAGCATAGCTGCAGTTTGTCAATGGAGGCTTTGTTTAAACAAGTGAAAAAGTGAATTACAGTAGTCTAACCTGGAGGATATAAAAGCATGTGCAGACAATTTTAATTCAGAGTGTGAGATGATGGGCCGGAGTTCAGCAATATTTCTGAGGTGAAAGAAACAGGTGCGAGTGAGAGATTTGATATGGTTGTCAAGGTGCATGGGCTGGTCGAAAAACAGCCAGGTTCCTAAGGTGCAGGGTGACCAGATGTCCCTCTTTGCGTGGATTGTCCCTCATTTCCAGAAACTTTTCAAGTGTCCCACAAATTGAGACTCTGTCCCACATTGTGACTGACAGGCATCAGTGTTCAAAATGCCCTAATAATTTGTAGTGCCCTAATAGTTGGATTTCTGTTGTATGTTTTTTTTTAAATAATTCCCACATGTGGTGCCACTATATTTCCACAATCACTCTAGAGAGGCCACATCACATACTGTCATATCAAAAATAGCTGATTTACAATCTCAAAACGCGTCGCTGTGCGACGCGTTTTGAGATTGTAGATCAGCTGTTTTTTTTATTTTAGATCAGCTGTTTTTGCTATATGTGAAATGGAATCCTGAAATATTTCTTGGAATAGTGACATCAAGATGTTAATAATTTGCTAACTACATGTTGTCCCGTTTTCCCACTTGACTTGTCCACACGTGCAACACTTCTGTCCCTCAAATGAACAGTTTGGATCTGGTCACCCTACTAAGGTGTGGTCGGATGTTGTCATTTAAGGACCCCATAAAAGAGGCCACTTTGTGCAAATTGTGGGTGGTTTTATCAGCCGCAACCACCAGCACCTCAGTTTTGTTGGAGTTCAGCTGCAGGAAGTTGCTCCCCAGCCAGCTGTCAATGGAGAGCAGACACTTCTGGAGGGTGTTTAAAATATCCATATTATTGGGTTTGAAAGAGCAGTGGAGCTGAATGTCGTCAGCATAACAGTGATATTTTATGCCAGTGAATTTATTGATGAGAAGGTAGCAGATAAATGGCCCTAAGTGTCCCTAGCACAGAACCTTGTGGTATGCCACACGTGAGGGGTGCTAGATATGTAATTGGAGGAGATACAAGGTTTTTTGCCTGAGCGGAACATCATTTTCTGATCATTTTACTGGCAGGTAAAAAAGCTAATCATTTGGGGCAGGAAGACAAAGCTTTCAGTTCACAGACGGGCGAGTGTTAGTTTTACCTTCTGTTTTCTTCTGTGAACGATGAAAACTGGCCAAAATGTTCTAGTAAGTAAAATAAAGATCTTTGAATCTGACACCGCCATCGAAGCAATGAGGCCATCCGACTGTCTCCCCAGGTTGGTGGAGGGTGTGTAGAGCCCAGGATCACATTAGATTACGTTGGCACTGGTGAAGAAAAAATAGTGAAACGGGGTCAAAATCATGGGGATGAAATCCTTAAAAAGGGAACGGTCACATCTTCACTGTTGTGCTTATTTGTAGCGTTTTGTTACAGATATGGGCCAGATAAATGGGCATAATGAATCGCCAACAATGGACTGTACAAAATGACCACCTTGAATGTCCCGAAGTTTATTCAATTCCACAGTTCAAAACAGCCACATAATAACACACACACACACACACACACACACACACAACACACACACACACACACACACACACACACACACACACACACACACACACACACACACACACCAACACACAACACACACACACACACGGTATGACATTCATGTGAAAAGGCTCTTGGACTCTCCACAGTATCAGCTACTGTATCTCACAACACACACAACAGGTGGTTATTTAATAACTTCCCTTAGTGCATTTTGGGATCATTATCATCGGTCAGGATGGGACCTTGTATGTCCTAGCAGGTTTTAGCAGGTTGGGACATACAAGGTCTTTGTACACACAGAATTGTCTTTGTATCCAATTGGCCTACGTGACTTGCAGTCTCAATAGAGGAGTTACAGGCTTTACTGACATTTCAAGATGGCTTCAATAATCTTTCATTATCATGGAATTGAAATTTAAAATATTTTTGGGGAAAATAATTAAAAATACTTAGCGGCATCACAGCTCTTTGGAATTTTGTAGAGTAACGTGGAACTATCCCAATGTTACTTTGGATTCCGTGTGTATGGAGGACGTATGTGTTTCAAAGTGGTAGTTTGTTTGTCATCAGTATTGAATACTATGGACATGGCGAGGGACCACGTACCACAGAAGACTTTGGGTCGTGTCAGCGACCCCTTCCCGTTAAATGGTTGTCCTCGGTAGGGGCTAGATTAATCCCATTATTAACAAAAATGCAAATGAGTTGCTAACGTACATTATTGTTACAACCTTGTGTAGAGCCACGTACAGTTACCGTATTTTCCGGACTATAAGGCGCACCTAAAAGCCTTTAATTTTTTCAAAAATCCACACTGCGCCTTATAATCCAGTGCGCCTTATATATGGATCATTCAACTGCAGTAGCTTCAATTCTATGTTAACTGTAGTAGCTTCTATTTGCTGCGCCTTATAATCCGGTGCGCCTTATATATGAAAACAGTTCTAAAAGGTGCGCCTTATAATCCGGTGCACCTTATCCGGTGCGCCTTATAGTGCGGAAAATACGGTAAAAATAGTAACCCAGAAATACCTTTTAGGGTGTGGTGTTTTCCTCAGTTTGCAGTCAGTTGAAACATACATCAGGCCTAAGAACAACAAAAACACTGAAGACTAAAGGACAAAGAAAATTACTGGAAGCAAATCAGGGAAACAAACCCAGAAGTTGATAAAGTGTGGTAGGCTATATAAACCCTTCCATCACAGACCCCCTAGCAGCTCTCTGTGTGTTAACCTTCTGGTTAAGCTAAACTTAACTGAATCTCATCTCTTCTTCTTCTTCTTCTTCTTCTTCTTCTTCTTCTTCTTCTTCTTCTTCTTCTTCTTTCTGTTTCTTGGCAGGTCACAACCAACGTTAAGCTGCATATCGCCACCTACTGTACAAGAGTGTGCAACATCATCCCAATGTTCCCACTCTTTACTTAAATCCTTCTGATCAGGTTTGTACTGTTTTAAAAAAAATGCAAATAGAGCCTTTCCCACCACTGCTATATCCTTTCCTTCTGACCCAAGACAGCCCCCATTCCCCTCCTGCTCATATACAGTACTATGCTCTGTTGCCTCTGTAGTTGTATTCTTTCTTCTGAATACCTAACACCTAATTTCCACCTCCTGGCTGTGAATGAATTATCTTCAGCCCGTGGGATGCTTTTTACCTACTATTATTAGGCCATCTGGTAAATTGCAAAATGCAAATAAACGTTTTTCTCAACTCAATTGATTTCCTTTAACTTGGTATGAAAACAGAAATGACAAATGTTCTGTTTTCATGATTTGTTGACGACTACAACACAGTGTCTGTCTGCAGGAAACAGCTGCAGCATAGAAGCAGCAACGTAGAGAGGGAAAATGCAAAAAATAAATAGCTATATTATCTATTTTGATTTTTGGCTAAAACGTTGCCTATATTATCTTTAAAGGTCAACCACACCAGTGACTGTTCAGCAGAACACATGCATATTGTCCGCATTCAGTGGAGAAACGCTTCCTCTGACCACTAAACTGCAGTAGTACAGTTTAGTGCTACTTAAAGGTCAGAAGTAGTGATGTCCCGATGCCACTTTTTCATTTCCGATCCGATCCGGATACCACAATTTTTGTGTTAGCCGATACCGATACCAAATACCGATACTAGAGAAGAATATATATAATAACATACAAAAGAAAAAATACCTTTATATGAAGTCACCAACTGGGAATGACATACTCCTCTCTCAAATGTGTACTTGGGAAACTCCAAAGCAAACTCTACATGGGACTTAAAGACTGGTGCTGCTGGTCCTGATGGATTGGAGATCAAATTTCTAAAAATTGCTCCTCATGTTATTTCTTTTCCACTTTGTGATCTCTTCAATCTATCGCTAGCCACATGTGAAATCCCTTCAATTTGGAAATGTGTCAATGTTATTCCCTTACATAAAGCAGGTGACCCTCATGATCTTAATAATTATAGACCAATTCTATTATTAATAGCACAGTAAAGTGTTCGAGAAATTAATATTTAATCAATTATCCAATTATGTAATTAATACCAATATTCTTTCTTCTCTCCAATCTGGTTTTAGACCTAATTTTTCCACTACTACATCCCTCCTAAAATTCACCAATGACATATTTTCGTCATTTGAAAATGGCATGTTCACAGGCGCTATATTTATCGACCTGACCAGGGCTTTTGACCTTGTGGACCACTACCTTCTCCTGGATAAACTGTATGCTATTGGTCTTTCTCGTGAGGCAGTTCTCTGGTTTAATTCATACTTACATCTTAGAAGACAGTGCGTTACTATTCAGGGGAAGCGATCAGAGTTCAGAATTATTGAAAAGGGCGTACCCCAGGGCTCTTCCTTAGGGCCCTGCTCTTCTCTCTCTTCATCAACGACCTGCCCAACATCTGTACCAGCTCCAATATCCAATTATATGCCGATGACACAGTTATATATTACTCTCATCCTGACATCCCCCAAATCCAGCGCACCTTACAGTCTGATTTTGATGCCGCTCAAAACTGGTTTCATCTGAACAAACTGATACTGAACAAAAATAAATCTGTCAGCATGCTATTTGCCATAAGACCTTGTACATTGCCCTTGTCCATTTCATTCACAGATAGCTCTCAGCTAGCACAAGTTGATGAGTTTTAAATATCTCGGTCTCAGGCTCGACCCTCAACTTTCATTCAAATCCCACATTACCTCTGTAGTCCAAAAAGTCAATTTTAACCTAAAAATTCTTTATCGCTCAATTAACAGTTTCACTCTTCAAGTTAGGAAAAGAATAATTGCACAACTAATCCTCCCAATCATTGATTATTCCGACATTGTATACCAAAATACCACAGATACTCACCTTTATCCACTTAATATATTGTATAATAACTTATGCAGATTCATATTGCGTTGTCCCTATATGACCCACCATTGCATTATGTACGAGTCACTCAACTGGATCACACCTAAAGCCCGAAGACATTATCACTGGCTACTATTTATTTTCAAATGCATTCATCTTAATTACCCTGCATACCTAAACAATATAACTGCGGGATATCTTATTCTATTTTCAATGCTAAGGTTGCTTGACCAGGCTTGGGATATGTGCTTCTTTACTTCTTTGTATGACCACATTTATGTTTGAAATTTTATCATGATGTCGGGTATTTGGGGGGGGGGCGGGGGCAGGTTTACCTGTAGGCGAGCTTTTGTTTGTGGTCTCTTTGTGTCTGTTTGTATGTATGAATGCACTTGATGTACTGTTCTGTATTTGTTGTATGTTGCTGGACCCCCATGAAAACGAGATGGTTCATCTCACTGGGGATATCCTTTACTCAATAAAGGTTATTACATGACCCAGCATTTTACTTAACTGCCATGGTGTCAACCCCTTACCCCTGTGTCTGATCACTGGTTAGACAGGCATATTTGCCAAAATGTGACCTGATAATGACAAATAAGGCCAATACTGTTACTGTTCCGATACCCATAGTATTTGCCGATACCGTTATGATAAAAAATGGACAAAAAGAGCCGATCTGATAATTTTGTATCGATATCGCGACATCCCTAGTCAGAAGTAGCAACAATTAGTTGGCTAATTATTAAATCACGGGTTAACAATGATCTCCGTTTAAGATAGCCCAGCTGTGTTCCTCTCTCATCTCGCTGATAATGCTGGCTACAGCTACGAGGAGAGAGTCACGTCGTGGTCGGGTCCAGCGCTGGTTGACCGGGGGCTCCTGGATTAACCCGACCCAGGTCCATTTTGTATCATTTTAAGATCTCAAGAGTCACACATCTATAACCCTACGTTTTAACGGCGGGGGATGATAAAGCGACGTCGCCCGACATCCATTATTTTGTATGGGAGCCGCCGATTCGGGCGACAGCAGCAGAACGGCGACGTCGGTAGATGAGGGTGGGAGACGTTGCCCAGAAAGATAAAAATTGGTGAGCTTTTCAGCCGAATCGGCCGTCGTTTGGCCAGAGATAACCAATCAGAGCCAAGTGCTGCTTTTTTTTTGCCCTCGACCCGAAACCATTCGGCGCAGTTTGGTTCCTAGTTCCGTCCGTTTTTTTTTTTTTTTTTTTTTTTTTTTTTTTTAACACTCTACGACCTGGTTTTATCTCTGGCGCCTGTCAACCAATTTCGCCCCACTCACCAGCAAAAAAGCACCAGATTTTCCGTCAGGAGTTTTTCACTAATTTTGGCGCTAGGGGGGTCTGGGAAAAAGCTGAATATAGTGATAAATGCGCCAAGTTGGCAACACTGGTCCAAACATTTCCCCCGGTCTCTCTCACTCTTCCCCAGGGGTGTAGTGGAGGGGGGACGCGGGGGGACGGTGTCCCCCCACTTCTCACATCTAAAATAATTTTGGGGCAAAAGTAGGCCTATGTTTTTTGTCTTGTCATTTACTTTCATGGATACAAATTAGGCATTGTAAAACAATCTTTCTCAATATGTAATGTGCATGCAAATGCAAGTGTGCATGCACGTGTCTTAAAGGGGAATTCTACTCATTTTCAATATTTTACTATGTCTTTATTATCCATTAGAGATGTTGTGTGGACACCATTAGCATGATGAAATACATTTTGATGAATTTCATCAAAATGAAATTCGAGTCAAAAAATGAAATACATTTTGATGACATCAAGATGTGTTTCACCATGTTAATGAGTTTCCTTTTCTCTGAGAGTGTACAAATGGAACCAAATGGACCCGCCTGGGTCCATTTGGTTCACATTTGTACACTCTCAGAAAAAAAAATGAAAATGGGTGAAATTCCCCTTTAAGAGGTGTCCCCCCACTTCTAAAAGTACCACTACAACACGGCTCTCCCCCAATCAAGAGGTTCCATCCTGCTCTGAGAGCTGAAGGCCTGTGGTAGTTCATTGCCCAAACAGCAGGGGGCAGCAAATGTGTCCAAACCAGGGGTTTCAACCTTTTTGACACCAGGGACCAACATTTATTCAGCATTTGAGCCCCCCTATGGCCTGACTGCCCCACCAAACATGATGTCATGCAAACAACCCCCGATTTCAAATATATTTCAAATTAACCCATTTTAATCCCCCCCGGTTACAATAGTGACCGGAATAATTTTCATCATTTATGAGACTATAAAATGTTACCAGATGATTCATTTGTGCATTTCAAGCATATTATTGCAAAGGTTAAAGGGTCCCGATAATATATGTGCAATGTCACATGTTCGCCTAAAATTGTCACATGACCAGAGCTGTTTACTTCCTGTCTGCACCAAGAGCAGATATGCTGTATGTTGTTTAAGGTGTCTACAATCAGTTAATGGCATTGAAATTATTCAAATTTGTTCAGTGTGATCATAAAACTAACACAAATGTCATCGGCAACAATAGTGACCGGTGGGATAAACCATTGCTTTTAGTTATGCATAATGGGAATGTATCAGAATCAATTCATACACAGCACTGACTGATTAGTAATCAGGTAATTAATGATTAATCATCCCCCCCCCCCCCACCCCAAGATGTGCTCCCAGGAAAAGCATGCAACATTGCAGTGATTCCTCAAAGTGAGAAAGATGCTGTCCTCAATGATTGTGATAGTGATGGGTCAGACATGGACTATGAGCGGCAAATAGGCCATTTGCCATCCAGGCTACTGAATGCAAAAACCGAGGTTATGCAAGTAGAAGAGCTGAGCGATGACATCATCACCACACCCCTTTCTCCTATCCAACATACCGTCTCCACACCGCCAGTCAGTGGCTCTAGGCTTGAAGCAGGGGGGGGGGCTGGTGGTCAAGTCTGGTACTGCAGGCGGGTGGAATTCATGCACGACCGCCGGAGAGCACGCACGCTGGTTTGCTTTGTGCACGCGGACAGGGCAGTTTGTATTTAAGTTGTTTTCTGAATAAACCAGCGGTCCTCACGTCATATACTACCTCTCAAAACATAACGTATGTATTATATGACAGATAATAAGCTCAATGCAAACCCAAAAGCTTGTTTTTGATGCTTTTTGATGTTTTTTTTCCTTTGCTCGTGCGCGACGGCGCTCGTTCATGGTTCCCATAATCCCTTGCGTCGGGCGCGTTCATGGAGAAATACTTCCGCATTGGGGCACCAAATTTTGGTGCCCCAATGCGGAAATAGGCGCACTTCCGGCGGTCTTCCGGGTGCTTCATGCGCCAATGAGCAACTTGCATTGAAATGAACGGCAAGGGGGCGGGGCTGTCGCTCCAGTCAGGTCTCTGTTATTTTATTACTCTATGATCGTCTCTCCAACACCACATAACAATGAGAGGCAGCCACAAGACTTTGCAGCCACTAGCCACTAGAGGAGCCAGTCAGAGGTGGGATGGATTATTCAGAAGTGCTCAATATCACACATTTAGCAGATTTGTGAACAGTGAGAGAAATGGTAATATTGTATATCTGGAAAGGAATTTTAGGTCTTTAAGTCCATCCCCTGAAAAATGGGAGCAAAAACAAAAGTGTTGCGTTTATATTTTTGTTGATCGTGTGTATATATTCTTCTCTGGTATCGGTATTTGGTACCGGTATTGGCTAACACAAAAATGATGGTATCGGGATCGGAAATGAATAAGTGGCATTGGACATCCCTAGTTATTATTGATGCTTTACTTGCCTAATAAAAGTCCTGTAACCGAAAATGGTGGGGGCGACTTCGCCTCTAGGGGTTGCAGGAGGCCTTCAAAGAAATCTCTATAAGCTTTGTCACTGGCTATCAAATAGTCCCAGCGGGAGTATTTGTTAGCCAATCAGGAAGAGCCTCACTGAGCTGCCTCTGATTAAGGAAACATGGAGGACTGGTGGAGTCAAATGTGGAGGTGGTGGAGGACTATGATTTTTAAAGTCCCACTGCAGTATCTACGGTTGTCATAGATATTTTCAGGAAGTGATCTAATAATGAAACAGTTTAAGATTGGAAGAAACCACCTAACTCCAAAAATGATCATTTATCAGAAATGAAGAAACCACCTAACTCCAAAATGATCATTTTAGAGGCTTTGTCTGAAGAGCTTCATAATAACTGTCATTGGTTCAATATTGTTTTAACCAACACTCAGAAGTAAAGGGTGTTCAATAGCACTGATGTATGCCAAAACAAACAATTAAAAACATCAAATGGAGTTAGGTGGTTTCCTCCTGATAGCAATAGTGTAATTTTATGAACAAACACTTCACCACTCAACACATCACTGTCTTTTAGATGTACTGTAGTATTAAAACAATCAGCAAAACACACTTAGTAAGGTAAATATCTGAAAATCTGGGAACTAAATCCTTACCAAGAAAACTCTTCACTAATGTGTTTCTAAAAGGTGTCTAATAACATCTCCTAAAAAGTTGAAATTCAACTGCTGTGGGAAACCTCATAAAAAACGGACAAAGTCGGGATACCAATAGCCGATTTTCTAAAATTCGGAAATGTTTAGTCTTGTTTGCTATTGACAAAATGTATAAATACATACATTAGGCCTATGTTTCAAAACACTTGTCTCTTTCATGTAACATTATTGCAAACACTGTTAGATACTGTAGCATGTACTCGTAGTTACAGTGTTAATGTACCAGTAGTAACAGTGTTAATGTACCAATAGTAACAGTGTTAATGTACCAGTAGTAACAGAGTTAATGTATTGGTAGTAACAGT
>JBBWWP010000088.1:0-14901 GCA_039105355.1 Benthosema pterotum | reverse complement strand
GTTCGGCTATTAAATTCATTTAGTATTCAGTTAAAATTAGACTGTTCAGTTCAATTATTATTCAATTCAAGTTCGGCTATTCAGTTACATTATCATTCAGTTAAGGCTCATTTGGTTTACAAACAAAACAAACATTCAAAACAAAACAAAATAATAAGACAAAAACAGCAGCGGCAAGGCAGCCCAGGATGTCGCCTAGTAAGACAAAGAAACTCTGTTTAACAATGAAAAATACATACATGATCCACTGAAAGCAAACTACATTGGTACTGCCTTACCTCTGTTACTGTGCACACACAAACACACATTCAGTCTTCATGTTGCTCTACTGCCCGGAAGGTAGGAGCAGTCCTGGATACCGCCACAGAAAACAAAATGAAATAATCAATAACCTGTCTGATCACGGCAAAATAAAACCATAATGTGGCAGCCTAACTGCCTTACCTTAGTTAAACCGAACATATTCACAGAACGGGCAGGTGACCCACTAGGCCTACATTGCAGTTCAGGGCTGGAAACTGCCACACACAAAGAGTAATAGTTAATAATCTGTAAATTGTGCTTTGAGACATTAAAGTAGCACAGCTCTGCCTTACCTAGATAACCGTCTGCTACAGGTACAGGGCAGACGTGCCCTTTAAGCACCCGGTTACGGGGCAAACCAAAGCCAACACCTACAATATAAATGGTACATTTCAGCAAACTATTAAAAACAACCATCTAACATAATCTAGGCAGGCATGTGCTGTACCTTATAGAGAGAGGCTCCAGCACCATATTTGTAGCGGACCCAGCCTATGGCCCAGCAGGCACCTACAATATAAACATTAAACATTAAGTTTTAAAACTATTACAAAGAACAAACATTTCATAGAGCTAAAACACACTCTGTACCTTAGGAGAAGGACTCTCCTGCCCACACCTCTACTGACAGACAGCTACCAAACCCCATCTGCACGGCTTGTATTAATCAGTCTGATAATGAGGGGGCGTGGCATCACTAATAGCAACCTCTTAAGCCCAACCCACTACATATACAAAAATACAATCATCTGGGTAAAATGTACCCATGTTTAGTGTTCTAGGGTTAAGCATTACAATACAGTAAGAACACACCTGCTGGCAGGGCCGGATCTAGAGGGGGGGCAGGGGTGGGCAGAGCCCACCCAAACGTGCATCCTGCCCACCCAATGAAAGGTAATATCAGTGGTTTTCAACCAGTAGTGGTCCTTGAGAGGGTTCCAGGTGGTCCCCAGGCTAAATGGTGGAAAGTTGGTTAACCAGATGTAACTCTGAGTGTGAGAAAATGAGAAAAAAAGAAAGAAATGTTTACACTCTCAAGAGTTAAAAAATTCATCATGTGAATTAGCCCAAGTCTACACAACTAGAGAATGTAGCAGATTAATGGTCATTTTGATCTGTAGGTTTGACTGTTTTGTTTCCCAAATCCAGTCTGGAAAGGAAATCTTTAGTTTTGGGGTCTGTGGGGCTAAAATGTCCTCAAATGGTGGTCCGTGGCTCAAATGCTGAATAAATAGTGGGCCTTGGTATGAAAAAGGTTGAAAACCACTGCTTCATATGAAAAACCTTGGAGTTGCCCATACACCCTGCCATTCTTCCAGCCCACCCTAGTAGGGCTGGCTAAATCCGCCCTGCATGCTGGAAGGTTCAAACTGAATATTCCAGGAATGTTCAAAAATAACATCATGTACATTAATCTGACAACTAGGGGTGTAACCATACATTTAAACCATGTTGGTTCATTCTGCTGATACAGCCCAATACCAATCAATGAGTTATATTGATGCAGTCACTATTTAAAGTACATTGACATTGTTTTAACTAAGTAATTAAATCACTCATTTTCTTTTATTTGACACACAAAAATGTAGTATTAATGCAATCTATTATCTGCAAAGCAAAACGATTCGATAGTCATTAATCATATTGTAAAACTGTATGATACAATAGTCAATGTTGTGTTTTCATTTCAATGTACTTTTATGTTGGAAATTAAACTTTAACTTTTTTGGTGCAGTTACTACATCGTTACACCCTACTCACAACCTTTATGTTCATTGGATAATTGGTCATTGATAAAAAATAAAATAAAATAAAATCAAAATAAAAACTAAGCTATCATGACTAAAACAGAGACTAAATACATGCAAAGTTTCATCCAGAAATAAAATGAAAAGCTAAAATGTGCAGCAGAGATCCAGTACAACTGAAAGACAAGTCATTTTATGTTTGCTTGTGTTCTGCAGATCTACAATCTCACACCGCGTCTCACTGCCACGCGTTGTGAGGTTGTAGATCTGATATTTTCAACATGCAGCCAAGTGTACAATCAGCCACGACGAACCGGAAATACATTTTAGTCAAATAAAATATAGCTTTTTTAAAATTAGTTGTCTGAAACTAGACCAAGACTAAAACATTCCAGATGTCCAAAACACGACTAAAACTTAATACATGTTTACTCCTAAGACTATATGTCATCACTGACTATTAATTAAAGTTGCGGTGAAGCGGAAATGGATGGCATTTTACTTTGAAGTTTCAGCCTGAAACGCTGATCTGAAGTTCCTGAACCAATCAGAGCTCACATCCCTTCAGGCTATGGGACACAAAGAGCGAGGGACAGCTGTACTATGAGCTATAGAACTACACACCAGCATGGATGTTTACAGCTGTACTATGAGCTATAGAACTACACACCAGCATGGATGTTTACAGCTGTACTATGAGCTATAGAACTACACACCAGCATGGATGTTTACAGCTGTACTATGAGCTATAGAACTAAACACACCAGCATGGATGTTTACAGCTGTACTATGAGCTATAGAACTACACACCAGCATGGATGTTTACAGCTGTACTATGAGCTATAGAACTAACACACCAGCATGGATGTTTACAGCTGTACATGAGCTATAGAACTACACACCAGCATGGATGTTTACAGCTGTACTATGAGCTATAGAACTACACACCAGCATGGATGTTTACAGCTGTACTATGAGCTATAGAACTACACACCAGCATGGATGTTTACAAACGTCACTCAGCTCTGCTGCTTATTAATACCACTATGTGTTCACATATACTGTATATTCTAATGTGATGAGTGAGTTTAAACCCAGTTAACACTGTCTGGATGAGTTTAAACCCAGTAATACACTGTCCTGGATGAGTTTTAAACCCAGTAATACACTGTCTGGATGAGTTTAAACCCAGTAATACACTGTCCCCCCCCCCCTGGATGAGTTTAAACCCAGTAATACACTGTCTGGATGAGTTTAAAAACCCAGTATTACACTGTCTGGATGAGTTTAAACCCAGTAATACACTGTCTGGATGAGTTTAAACCCAGTAATACACTGTCTGGATGAGTTTAAACCCAGTAATACACTGTCTGGATGAGTTTAAACCCAGTATTACACTGTCTGGATGAGTTTAAACCAGTAATACACTGTCTGGATGAGTTTAAACCAGTAATACACTGTCTGGATGAGTTTAAACCCAGTAATACACTGTCTGGATGAGTTTAAACCCAGTAATACACTGTCTGGATGTCAGAATGGGATAAAAAACAGACTATTTCTGACTCTAATTAAGACACCTGTGTTTGTGGCAGGGAAGGATTATCCAATGGGCATGTTGTGTCCAGGCCCGGGGGTCCCTGAGCTAGGGTTGGGTTGGGGCCCTGAGCTTGAGTGTCCATGTGATCACTAAGAGGCTCAAGCTCAGGTCCCCCAAAAAGGGGTAACAGGGTATAAAAGTGGCACACATGGTCCTTTTCAGTTATTTACAATGGGTTTATTCATTTTGTGTCAATAAAATAACCCCAAAAGTCTTAAACCATCATGATACGGTAAGTCACTGCAAGAGTTTAAACATTTTGCATTTATTTGGCTTAGTTATTTTTGGTGTTTATTATTTTCAAGTGATCCCATGCTGTAAATCCTGCTGAAATGCCGTTGCGTCGCGCCAGGAAGAAAAATGCTCCTGTGTAAGGGGGTCCTTTGGCTGGAGGTGGTCCAGGGGACCATCATTTATTAATCTGTCTATTTCTATTGGCTTTTATTGATGTGATAATGTCTATGTCATCACGCAACACGTTTTCATTTTATTGATGTGATAATGGCTATGTCATCACGCAACACGTTTTCATTTTCAGGAACTAATTAACAATTATAATTTGGCTTTAATGGAGTTTTTTTTTTTAATACACGAAAGTGAAAATTTCCCTATTTTGGGGTGCATTGGATATGGATATATAATGACCACAGGGGTTGTCTCTGCCCCCCCCCCCCTTACCTCCTGCCCCCCCTGGTCTATCTGCCCCCCCCCCCCCCCCCCCCCCGCCCTCCTGCCGCCCCTGTCTCTCTCTGCCCCCCCCTGTCTCTCTCCCCCCGTCTCTCTCTCCCTGTCTCTCTCTCTCTGCCCCGCCCCTTCTATATGTTATTGCAAATTGATATCTCTGTGTCTTTTTACTTTTACTCAACTACAAATATTTATACTCTGTACATTGTGGAAAACAAAACATTTGTATTTTACTCAAGTACATTTGGAACAGAGTATTATTGTTATTATTATCATTTTACTTAAGTATAAAATGTGAGTATTTCTTCCACTGCATATTGAATCCTGGTGTTCATCTAAGAACAGAGTATTAATATTATTATTATTATTGTTTTAGTTTCATCTGTGAAGTGAGAACTGTTTCTCACACACTGCGGGCCGTGTATCTGAACAGAGGGGATTCGCCCATACTCCAGGATCAGTGTCGTGGTTGTAGACTGCACATTTATAGTCTCCACTGTTATAAGGCTCTCCACTCCCCCAGTACCTGTGCAGTAAACACAATGTATTGAACTACTTACAGTACAGTAAACACAATGTATTGAACTACTTACAGTACAGTAAACACAATGTATTGAACTACTTACAGTACAGTAAACACAATGTATTGAACTACTTACAGTACAGTAAACACAATGTATTGAACTACTTACAGTACAGTAAACACAATGTATTGAACTACTTACAGTACAGTAAACACAATGTATTGAACTAGAAACAAAATTTCTAAGAAGGGTCCATTTGGTACATATAAAACCTTAAACCTAGGGAACATTTGGTTTAGCAGCAGTTTTATATGTACCAAATGGACCCGTAAGGGTCCATTTGGTACATATAAATCCTTAAACCAAGGTTACATTTGGTTTAGCAGCCATAGAATGCGTGGATGCATGTGTGTATAAAGCCTATTTGCAGATTTTGCAGATATACAAGCTCACAAGGTCTTACAGACCAACTCATTGAGGTCTTATAGCTCTAGTGGTAGCCATCTAATTAGAGGTTAATCTGTTACACCTGTTGTACCTGCATCAGTGCAGGTACTCTGGCTCCTTCGTTAAACAGGGAGCGGGACTTGCCGCAAACAAATGCCTCTCACGTGAAAACGAAAACTCGTAAGCCATTACTTCTTTCGACGTGGGCATCCCGACTCGATCAGGTATCATGTGTGCGATCTTGGTATTGGTACGATAAAAGATGTGGTCATGGGAGCGATTTAAGAATCGGTGTTGGATAAGAAATGTCAAATGCCAAAATGCAGCGGATTATAATGTAATTGATAAGGACACGGGAGCATACGTCGGGTCGCTCTGAGGCCCGTACCTCTGGTTCTGTACGTGTCTGTGCTTTTTTGATGACATTGGGTGAAAGGCAAGAAGTTTGTCTACAAAATGTCCGAAAGCCACGCGTGTAAAGCGAATATTGTGGCCATGAGGATGATTTATTCGGTCATGACCCGAACCTCGAGACACTGCATCTCGCACTCTGTTTCACTCGCTCACTGGTCGTGCGAGCCTCTAAGCTCCGCTAAATTCTCGAACCATGCACACTTTGAACTGCGATAGCGGACAAACCGTGCAAAATATTCGAATACCGTCTGAACCGTGACGAAGTCGACAGCCGCGTCTGCTGTTTAAAGTTAAAATCGTGTTTCTACGCCACAGTGTGCCAGAGTAATGTGGCTCCAAATAAGCGCTTCTTTTTCTGATTTTTTCGGTGTGCCCCCATTCATTTCGAATGGGGATTTTTTGCGTCGTTTATTGCGAATTACGTTGGCACGGTAACGCGTATCGGAAAGAAAAGCACAAGCACATCTTTCCCGGCCGAGCCGCATGTTTTGATGTATATATTGCGGGGATTGTGCAAACCGTGCGGCCGGCCATAGCGGTCAAAATTTCGGATAGATAGATGTCTGATGATTATGGATTAAGTTGACAAATCACAACCTGTGTGCTTCTGCCATACTGGCAGGCACACAGAATAAGACTAGAAACAAAATTTCTAAGAAATTTTACTGTGTGCCTGCCACTCGCCAAGTGTGTGCAACCTTTTGCGGGATGCTAACATACTAACATGCTAATGTCGGCCAATCAGCAGCCGCCAGAGGCAGGACTGTTTGTGATGCTACAAGGAAGCATGGCTTTGTTTGTAGTTCTGTAGGGTGGGTAGGTAAATTAGCTAATGTTTTGAAGTTGCGCCCATAAACGCAACCAAACAGGACTAAAATAAGTTTATATTATATTTAGCACATAGTCCAATGATACCACCCATATGTCTCTATGACATAGCATTGAGGAGTTATGGCAGGAAATAGTATCGACCAATCAGAAGAGGGGGCAGGGCTAAGTTACACCAATCAACGTCAGGGACTCCATACCGAGTCCAGAGATACCTCCATTATGTCTCTATGACATAGCATTGAGGAGTTATGGCAGGAAATAGTATCGACCAATCAGAAGAGGGGGCGGGGCTAAGTTACACCAATCAACGTCAGGGACTCATTATCCGAGTCCAATGATGTCACCCATATGTCTCTATGACATAGCATTGAGGAGTTATGGCAGGAAATAGTATCGACCAATCAGAATAGGGGGCGGGGCTAAGTTACACCAATCAACGTCAGGGACTCATTATCCGAGTCCAATGATGTCACCCATATGTCTCTATGACATAGCATTGAGGAGTTATGGCAGGAAATAGTATCGACCAATCAGAATAGGGGGCGGGGCTAAATTACACCAATCAACGTCAGGGACGGGTCAGGGATGCCATACCGAGTTGAATGCTACCACCCATATGTCTCTATGACATAGCATTGAGGAGTTATGGCAGGAAATAGTATCGGCCAATCAGAAGAGGGGGCGGGGCTAAGTTACACCAATCACGTCAGGGACGGGTCAGGGACGCCATACCGAGTTGAATGCTACCACCCATATGTCTCTATGACATAGCATTGAGGAGTTATGGCAGGAAATAGTATCGGCCAATCAGAAGAGGGGGCGGGGCTAAGTTACACCAATCACGTCAGGGACGGGTCCGGGACGCCATACCGAGTTGAATGCTACCACCCATATGTCTGTATGACATAGCATTGAGGAGTTATGGCAGGAAATAGTATCGACCAATCAGAATAGGGGGCGGGGCTAAGTTACACCAATCAACGTCAGGGACTCATTATCCGAGTCCAATGATGTCACCCATATGTCTCTATGACATAGCATTGAGGAGTTATGGCAGGAAATAGTATCGACCAATCAGAATAGGGGGCGGGGCTAAGTTACACCAATCAACGTCAGGGACTCATTATCCGAGTCCAATGATGCCACCCATATGTCTCTATGACATAGCATTGAGGAGTTATGGCAGGAAATAGTATTGACCAATCAGAATAGGGGGCGGGGCTAAGTTACACCAATCAACGTCAGGGACTCATTATCCGAGTCCAATGATGTCACCGATATGTCTCTATGACATAGCATTGAGGAGTTATGGCAGGAAATAGATGAAGATGATACAGGAGAGAGAGGGTGTTTTGCCAACTGACTTGCCAATGTGTGTGTGCGTGAGTGTGCATGTGTGCTTGCGTGTGTGTGTGTATATGTGTGTGCGTGTGTTGCTGCATGCATGAATAACCAGTCGTGGCCCATCAGGTGACCTCAGAGAGGACCCGGACTGTGTGTGTGCATGCGTATGCATGCGTGCGTGCGTGCGTGCGTGTGTGTGTGTGTGTGTGTGTGTGTGTGTGTGTGTGTGTGTGTGTGTGCGTGCATGCGCGTGTGCGTGCATGCGCGTGTGCGTGTGTGTGTGTGTGCCCGCGCGTCACACACTCCATATTTGGGCATGTCGACTTGCCAATGTGTGTGTGCGTGAGTGTGCATGTGTGCTTGCGTGTGTGTGTGTATATGTGTGTGCGTGTGTTGCTGCATGCATGAATAACCAGTCGTGCCCATCAGGTGACCTCAGAGAGGACCCGGACTGTGTGTGTGTATGCGCGCGCCCGTGTGTGTGAGTGTGTGTGTGTGTGTGTGCATGCGCGTGCGCATGTGCGCGCGTGTGTGTGTGTGTGTGTGTGTGTGTGTGTGTGCATGCGCGTGCGCGTATGCGTGCGTGCGTGCGTGCGTGCGTGCGTGCGTGTGTGTGTGTGTGTGTGTGTGTGTGTGTGCGCGTGTGCGTGTGCGCGTCACACACTCCATATTTGGGCATGTCTAACCCCATGGAGAAGTCCATGAGCAAGTACACTATGTAGCAAAGCATAGAGGAGAGCATGTGTGTGCGTGTCTCTGCGCGCGTGGCTAGTGGCAGCCATCTAATTAGGGCCTAATCTGTTACACCTGTGTTCATTAATTCAGTACAGATACTATTGTCTATTAGTTTAAACAGGGAGTCTATGGGTAGCACTCTCTTGGAACGAAGGCCTCTCAGGCGCAAAGTAAAGGTCGTAAGCGATTACTTTTTCCGATGTGGGCGTAACGACTTCGCAAGGGATGTTGTGTGCAATCGTGGTATTGGTACGATAAAAGACGTGGTCATGAGAGCGATTTAAGAATTTGCGTTTGAGAAGAAACGTCAAATGCCAAAATGCAACAAATTACAATGTAATTAATATGGAGACGGGAGGTTACGTCATCTCGCTCTGAGGCCCGTAGCACCGGTTCTGTACCTGACTGGGCTTTGGTGGTCACATTGGGTGAAAGGCGAGAAGTTTGTCTACAAAATGTCCGAAAACCACGCATGTAAAGCGAATATTGTGGCCGTGAGTACGATTTGTTCGGTCATGACCCGAACCTCGAGACACTGCACCTCGCACTCTGTTTCACTCTCTCACTGGTCGTGCGAGCCTCTAAGCTCCGCTAAATTCTCGAACCATGCACACTTTGAACTGCGATAGCGGACAAACTTTGCAACATATTCGAATACCGTCTGAACCGTGACGAAGTCGAGAGCCGCGTCTGCTGTTTAAAGTTAAAATCGTGTTTCTACGCCACAGTGTGCCAGAGTAATGTGGCTCCAAATAAGCGCTTCTTTTTCTGATGTTTTCGGTGTGCCCCCATTCATTTCGAATGGGGATTTTTTGCGTCGTTTATTGCGAATTACGTTGGCACGGTAACGCGTATCGGAAAGAAAAGCACAAGCACATCTTTCCCGGCCGAGCCGCACGTTTCGATGTATATATTGCGGGGTTGTGAAAACCGTGCGGCCGGCCATAGCGGTCAAAATTTCGGATAGATAGATGAGTGTGTGTGTGATGATTATGGATTAAGTTGACGAATCACAACCTGTGTGCTTCTGCCATACTGGCAGGCACACAGAACTAGAAACAAAATTTCTAAGAAATTTTACTGTGTGCCTGCCACTCGCCAAGTGTGTGCAAACTTCCGCGGGAGTTGGCATGCTAACATGCTATGCTAACGTAGTAGCAAACCCTAAATAGTATCGACCAATCAGAATAGGGGGCGGGGCTAAGTTACATCAATCAACGTCAGGGACTCATTACCCGAGTCCAATGATGTCACCCATATGTCTCTATGACATAGCATTGAGGAGTTATGGCAGGAAATAGTATCGACCAATCAGAATAGGGGGCGGAGCTAAGTTACACCAATCAACGTCAGGGACCCATTTCCCGAGATTTGCCAATGTGTGTGTGCGTGAGTGTGCATGTGTGTGCGTGTGTTGCTGCATGCATGAATAACCAGTCGTGGCCCATCAGGTGACCTCAGAGAGGACCCGGACTATGTGTGTGCATGCGTATGCGCGCATACGTGTGTGTGCGCGCGCGCGTGTGTGTGTGTGGTTGTGTGTGTGTTTGTGGTTGTGTGTGCGTGTGCATGCACATGCGTGTATGCGCATGCGTGTATGCGCATGCGTGTGTGTGTATGTGTGTGTGCGCGTGCGTGCGTGTGCTTGTGTATGCGCGCGCGTGTGTGTGTGTGTGTGTGTGTGTGTGTGTGCGTGTGCATGCGCATGCGTGTATGCGCATGCGTGTGTGTGTGTGCGCGCGTGCGTGTGTGTGTGTGTGTATGCGCGCGCGCATGTGGGTGTGTGTGTGTGTGTGTGTGTGTGTGTGCGTGTGCATGCGCATGCGTGTATGCGCATGTGTGTGTTTGTGTGTGTGTGCGCATGCGTGCGTGCGTGTGTGTGTGTGTATGCGCGCGCATGTGTGTGTGTGTGCGCGCGCGCGCGTGTGGTTGTGTGTGTGTGTGTGTGTGTGTGTGTGCGTGTGCATGCGTGTATGCGCATGCGTGTGTGTGTGTGTGTGTGTGTGTGTGTGTGTGTGTGTGTGTGTGTGTGTGTGCGTCACACACTCCATATTTGGGCATATGTAACCCCATGGAGAACTCCATGAGCAAGTACACTATGCAGCAAAGCATAGACTGGAGAGGAGAGCATGTGTGTGCGTGTCTCTGCGCGCGTGTGGCTAGTGGCAGCCATCTAATTAGGGCCTAATCTGTTACACCTGTGTTCAGTGAGTCAGTACAGATACTATTGTCCATTAGTTTAAACAGGGAGTGGGAATGGGTAGCACTCTCTTGGAACAAAGGCCTCTCACGCAAAAATTAAAACTCGTAAGTGTTTACTTTTTTCGATGTGGGCGCCACGACTTCGCAAGCTATGTTGTGTGCGATCGTGGTATTGGTACGATAAAAGACGTGGTCGTGAGAGCGATTTAAGAATTCGCGTTTGAAAACAAACGTCAAACGGCAAAATGCAGCACATTACAATGTAATTAATATGGGGACGGGAGGTCACGTCATCTCGCTCTGAGGCACGTAGCACCGGTTCTGTACCTGACTGGGCTTTGATGGTCACATTGGGTGAAAGGCGAGAAGTTTGTCTACAAAATGTCCGAAAACCACGCGTGTAAAGCGAATATTGTGGCCGTGAGGACGATTTGTTCGGTCATGACCCGAACCTCGAGACACTGCATCTCGCACTCTGTTTCACTCGCTCACTGGTCGTGCAAGCCTCTAAGCTCCGCTAAATTCTCGAACCATGCACACTTTGAACTGCGATAGCGGACAAACCGTGCAACATATTCGAATACTGCCTGAACCGTGACGAAGTCGAGAGCCGCGTCTGCTGTTTAACGTTAAAATCGTGTTTCTACGCCACAGTGTGCCAGAGTAATGTGGCTCCAAATAAGCACTTCTTTTTCTGATGTTTTCGGTGTGCCCCCATTCATTTCGAATGGGGATTTTTTGCGTCGTTTATTGCGAATTGCGTTGCACGGTAATGCGTATCGGAAAGAAAAGCACAAGCACATCTTTCCCGGCCGAGCCGCACGTTTTGATGTATATATTGCGGGGATTGTGCAAACCGTGCGGCCGGCCATAGCGGTCAAAATTTCGGATATAAATATGAGTGTCTGATGATTATGGATTAAGTTGACGAATCACAACCTGTGTGCTTCTGCCATACTGGCAGGCACACAGAACTAGAAACAAAATTTCTAAGAAATTTTACTGTGTGCCTGCCACTCGCCAAGTGTGTGCAAACTTTCGCGCGAGTTGGCATGCTAACATGCTATGCTAACGTAGTAGCAAACCCTAAATAGTATCAACCAATCAGAATAGGGGGCAGGGCTAAGTTACACCAATCAACGTCAGGGACTCGATTACCCGAGTCCAATGATGCCACCCATATGTCTCTATGACATAGCATTGAGGAGTTATGGCAGGAAATAATATCGACCAATCAGAATAGGGGGCGGGGTAAAGTTACACCAATCAACGTCAGGGACTCATTACCCGAGTTCAATGATGCCACCCATATGTCTCTATGACATAGCATTGAGGAGTTAAGGCAGGAAATAGTATCGACCAATCAGAATAGGGGGCGGAGCTAAGTTACAACAATCAACGTCAGGGACTCATTTCCCGAGATTTGCCAATGTGTGTGTGCGTGAGTGTGCATGTGTGTGCGTGTGTTGCTGCATGCATGAATAACCAGTCGTGGCCCATCAGGTGACCTCAGAGAGGACCCGGACTATGTGTGTGCATGCGTATGCGTGCGTGCGTGCGTGCGTGTGCGCGCGCGCGTGTGTGTGTGCGTGTGCATGCGCATGCGTGTATGCGCATGCGTGTGTGTGTATGTGTGTGTGCGCGCGCGCGTGCGTGCGTGCGTGTATGCGCGCGCGTGTGTGTGTGCGCGCGCGCGCGCGCGTGTGTGTGTGTGCATGCGCATGCGTGCATGCGCATGCGTGTGTGTGTGTGTGTGTGCGCACGCGCGCGTGCGTGTGCGTCCGTGCGTGTGTGCACGCGCGCGTGCGTGTGTGTGTATATGCGCGCGCGTGTGTGTGTGTGTGTGTGTGTGTGTGCGTGTGCATGCGCATGTGTGCATGGGCATGCGTGTATGCGCATGCGTGTGTGTGTGTGCGCGCATGCGTGCGTGCGTGTGTGTGTGTGTATGCGCGCGCATGTGTGTGTGTGTGCGCGTGCGCGCGTGTGTGTGGTTGTGTGTGGTTGTGTGTGTGTGTGTGTGTGTGTGTGTGTGTGTGTGTGTGTGTGTGTGTGTGTGTGTGTGTGTGTGTGTGTGTGTGTGTGTGCGCGTGTGCATGCGCATGCGTGTATGCGCATGCGTGTGTGTGTGTGTGTGTGTGTGTTTGTGTGTGTGTGCGCGCGCGTGTGCGTCACACACTCCATATATGGGCACATGTAACCCCATGGAGAACTCCATGAGCAAGTACACTATGCAGCAAAGCATAGACTGGAGAGGAGAACATGTGTGTGCGTGTCTCTGCGCGCGTGTGGCTAGTGGCAGCCATCTAATTAGGGCCTAATCTGTTACACCTGTGTTCAGTGCTTCAGTACAGATACTATGGTCCATTAGTTTATACAGGGAGTCAATGGGTAGCACTCTCTTGGAACGAAGGCCTCTCACGCGAAAATTAAAACTCGTAAGCGTTTACTTTTTTCGATGTGGGCGTTACGACTTCGCAAACTATGTTGTGTGCGATCGTGGTATTGGTACGATAAAAGGCCTGGTCGTGAGAGCGATTTAAGAATTTGCGTTTCAAAGGAAACGTCAAACGTCAAAATGCAGCACATTACAATGTAATTAATATGGAGATGGGAGGTTACGTCATCCCGCTCTGAGGCCCGTAGCACCGGTTCTGTACCTGACTGGGCTTTTGTGGTCACATTGGGTGAAAGGCGAGAAGTTTGTCTACAAAATGTCCGAAAACCACGCATGTAAAGCGAATATTGTGGCCGTGAGGACGATTTGTTCGGTCATGACCCGAACCTCGAGACACTGCATCTCGCACTCTGTTTCACTCGCTCACTGGTCGTGCGACCCTCTAAGCTCCGCTAAATTCTCGAACCATGCACACTTTGAACTGCGATAGCGGACAAACCGTGCAACATATTTGAATACCGTCTGAACCGTGACGAAGTCGAGAGCCGCATCTGCTGTTTAAAGTTAAAATCGTGTTTCTACGCCACAGTGTGCCAAAGTAATGTGGCTCCAAATAAGCGCTTCTTTTTCTGATGTTTTCGGTGTGCCCCCATTCATTTCGAATGGGGATTTTTTGCGTCGTTTATTGCGAATTACGTTGGCACGGTAGCGCGTATCGGAAAGAAAAGCACAAGCACATCTTTCCCGGCCGAGCCGCACGTTTCGATGTATATATTGCGGGGATTGTGCAAACCGTGCGGCCGGCCATAGCGGTCAAAATTTCGGATATAAATATGAGTGTCTGATTATGGATTAAGTTGACGAATCACAACCTGTGTGCTTCTGCCATACTGGCAGGCACACAGAACTAGAAACAAAATTTCTAAGAAATTTTACTGTGTGCCTGCCACTCGCCAAGTGTGTGCAACCTTTTGCGGGATGCTAACATACTAACATGCTAATGTCGGCCAATCAGCAGCCGCCAGAGGCAGGACTGTTTGTGATGCTACAAGGAAGCATGCCTTTGTTTGTAGTTCTGTAGGCTGGGTAGGTAAATTAGCTAATGTTTTGAAGTTGCGCCCATAAACGCAACCAAACAGGACTAAAATAAGTTTATATTATATTTAGCACATAGTCCAATGATACCACCCATATGTCTCTATGACATAGCATTGAGGAGTTATGGCAGGAAATAGTATCGACCAATCAGAAGAGGGGGCGGGGCTAAGTTACACCAATCAACGTCAGGGACGGGTCAGGGACGCCATACCGAGTCTAATGCTACCACCCATATGTCTCTATGACATAGCATTGAGGGGTTATGGCAGGAAATAGTATCGACCAATCAGAAGAGGGGGCGGGGCTAAGTTACACCAATCAATGTCAGGGACGGGTCAGGGACGCCATACCGAGTCTAATGCTACCACCCATATGTCTCTATGACATAGCATTGAGGAGTTATGGCAGGAAATAGTATCGACCAATCAGAATAGGGGGCGGGGCTAAGTTACACCAATCAACGTCAGGGACTCATTATCCGAGTCCAGTGATGCCATCCATATGTCTCTATGACATAGCATTGAGGAGTTATGGCAGGAAATAGTATCGACCAATCAGAATAGGGGGCGGGGCTAAGTT
>JBBWWP010000087.1:0-14874 GCA_039105355.1 Benthosema pterotum | reverse complement strand
ATCGTTTTATCGAATGTGATAAAACGTTTGTTTTATCACATGTGATATCAAATGTGTTTCCCTGCAAATATAATAATTAATTTGACGAGACATAAAATAGTCCCTATTGATTCAAAGGAACCATTAGAGCAGGCGTTTTCAACAGGTGGTCTGGGGACCATCGGTGAGCCTTGAGTGGTCCCCTGCTAAAAGTTAATTTATATTTAAAACAAGACCTGTGCCGCTTCGGGGCAAGGTGCGCTCTCAGAAAAAAGAAGCGTCTAAAGAAATCCATTAACATGGTGAAACATCTTGATGACATCATCAAGATGTATTTTCACCATGTTAATGGATTTCTTTAGACGCTTTCTTTTTTTCTAAGAACGTACAAATGGAACCAGGTTCATTATTTAGTTCCATTTGTATGGACAAAATGTTGAAAATGGGTGGAATTCCCCTTTAAGGTTTCACCCTGGAGTGCAGTATATACTAGACTGCAGTGAAACCCTTTCACCCAGGAGCAATGTAGATGAATATTTTAACTCTTGAGAGTGTAAACATGAAACCAAATGGACCCGCAAGGGTCCATTTGGTTTCATGTTTACGCTCTCAAAGAGTTACATCTGGTTAACCAACTAGTATACCAGGTAGAACAGGTCCATCACGTTCTGGTTGTGGTTGGGCCGGTCTATAGGCCAAATCACGCTAAAAATGTCCAGGCGATTTTTTCGCCCAGTCCACCACTGCCCAGGAGTATGAATGAACCTTAGGGCCCTGATACACCTAGCAACGTCAACTATCAACGTTGCCTTTTCACCTTTCTGTAGAAAATGATCAACTCCTGGTTGTTCACAAAAGTCAGATCATTAGCGCCCTCTACTGGTCAACATTTTGGAATCCTCCAATCACAGCCCTCCTTGGTGTCACCTGATCCTTTCTCTCAGACTCAAACCAACATGGCTGCTGCTGCTGCTGCTGCTGCTGCTGCTGCTGCTGCTGCTTCACTGCTGTGGACAACATCAAGGATTTTGTAACTTTTATCCCGCTAAATGAAGATTTTGAGTTGGGTGGCAGCTGGGTGAAAATGATTCAATGTAAACTAAGAATTATTTCTTTTCACATTTGTACACTTTCAGGAAAAAATGAAAATGGGTGGAATTCCCCTTTTAATGTGAGGTGTTGGCTGTTGCCATGTGTCTCATTGTTACGTGTATTAGTATGGGGGAACAGGCAGTGCAGGCAGCATGTGTTCCTCCCCTCCATATTCTGCTCTCCTCTCCTTCTCTCCAGTCTGTCAATCATACTCACAGGTCCAGCCCACTCATCTCCAGTACTCTCACCACCGGTTGGGCCACCACTCATCTGCCTCCACCAATCACCTCCGTCATCAGACTATATAAGCCACCTGTTGTCCACCACTCAGTCTCTTTCCAGCCTGCCAGCAGACAGCAGCTCCAAACAGTGTCCTAAGCTGCATACCAGTTTGTCCAATTCACAGCAAATAGTAGTAGTCCTTAGAAATTGAAACAGCCAATCCGTAAAACCAGTCTTTGTTGTTAAAAACCAGGCTATTCGTACTCTAGCCACAGTCACACAGTACAAGTACTGTTAAAAGTACTGTTTACTTTGTAATCAGAGTACTTTCTTTTGCTTGCAGTTCTAGTATTTTAAGTTCAGCCTTCCCATTTTGAGTTAAGTTCTTCAGGGAAGGGACAGGGGAAGACCGGGTACCCTGTACATTTTGCAACACGTAGGTAACTCCCGTGTTATTTACACCAGGTCCCTTCCCTTACCTTTTTGTATTTTCTGTTCAGTAACTTTACCTCATAATTTAATAAATTGTAATCCTCAGTTTTCCTTAACCCTTTGTCCGCCCATCATTTCATTTTCCGGGTATTATTTGTATATGTCCCTTCTGGGATGTTACACTCATCATGTTGCCTGTTGCCATGTGTCTCATCATGTTGCCTGTTGCCATGTGTCTCATCATGTTGCCTGTTGCCATGTGTCTCATCATGTTGCCTGTTGCCATGTGTCTCATCATGTTGCCTGTTGCCATGTGTCTCATCATGTTGCCTGTTGCCATGTGTCTCATCATGTTGCCTGTTGCCATGTGTCTCATCATGTTGCCTGTTGCCATGTGTCTCATCATGTTGCCTGTTGCCGTGTGTCTCATGTTGCCTGTTGCCGTGTGTCTCATGTTGCCTGTTGCCATGTGTCTCATCATGTTGCCTCGTTGATGTTGACATTGTTAGTTGATATTGATCAAAATATTTCTAGTGTATCAGGGCCTTTAGGCTCAGTGGATGTATATTAATGTGACTCCATGTGACATGCTTCGACCAATCACATTAGTTCCTCAAAACGACCTGTCCTATAATCACCATTGATAACTGAAGGGAGAAATGAATGGAAATGTCCCTCAAACATGACAGGGATTTTTATCGACACAAACACTGAAACTTAACGTCATATAAGCTAACGGAGCACAAACAGTAACTTCAGTTGTTCGTGTTATAAGAGCACCCCTCATTTCACATGGGTGTGTTTCTCGTAGCCTATTTGAACACAATGAAAACAACCAAATAACTTAGTAACTCTGTTTTCTCAGAGATAAAGTAGCTAATAATAACAATAAGCTTTATTTGTACCTGTCATGGCATACAGTAAATGAATAGAAGAAACGACAGACAAAATAACAAATATAAAAATGAATTAAAAGGCAGAACATTAAAGATGCAGTACAGCCAGAAGATAAAACATTAGGAATGCAACACAGTGAAAAAAATAAATATTCCACCAACAGCAACAGGCTCAGAGCAGACCACACACACACACACACACACACACACACACACACACACACACACACACACACACACACACACACACACAACACACACACACACACACACACACACAATGCTGAATAAATAGTGGGCCCTGGTATAAAAATGGCTGAAAACCATTGATCTAGAGCATGGGTTTTCAACAGGCGGTCCGGGGACCACCAGTGGTCCTTGAGAGGGTTCCAGGTGGTCCCCAGGCTAAAGGATGGAAAGTTGGTTAACCAGATGTAACTCTTCCCTTGCGGGTCCATTTGGTTTCATTTTCACACTCTCAAGAGTTAAAATATTCATCATCTGAATTAGCACCACTTAATTAAGAAGTTTACACTGTTTTGTTGGCAAAATACATCCTGGAATTGTGGTCAAAACCAAAAGAATTCTTTAATTTTAGGTCTTTGGTGTGTAAATGTCATCAAATGGTGTTCCGTGGCTCAAATGCTGAATAGATGGTGGTCCCTGGAGCCAAAAAGGTTGAAAACCCCTGATCTAGTCCTTTTTGGACTTTGCTAGTTGGCAACACTGGCTTCTGAGCCACAGTCATTTTGCTAGTTGGCAACACTGGCTTCTGAGCCACAGTCATTTTGCTAGTTGGCAACACTGGCTTCTGAGCCACAGTCACTTCAGGCCCCACCCTTAAAGGGATAGTCCCTTTTTTAAACTTAAAGGGGTATAAGGGATAGTCCCCTTTTTTTAAACTTAAAGGGGTATTCCACAAAAAAAAAAAAACTTTTGGTCATTTTATGGTCTACTCAGTCTCATGTCAACACACCAGACAGTTTATAGGTTACTACATTCACTATTTAGGTATTTGATGTTCATTTTTGCGCCTCCAGCTCCTTTCCATAGAAACCCATTATAAATCAAAACTCCATTTTAACCATGACAGATAATTCAAAAACAACTAATCTTTTTTCTGCTATTTCTATTGTCCTCCTAATACGGTGGGCATTGCGACCTGGGCTAATTAAGATGATGAAATTTAACTCTTGAGAGTGTGAAAATGAAACCAAATGGACCCGCAAGGGTCCATTTGGTTTCTACGCTCGTTTTTTACGCTCTCAAGAGTTACATCTGGTTAACCAACTTAGCTGGGGACCACCTGGAACCCTCTCAGGGACCACCTGTTGAAAACCCCTGGTTTAAAGCACCCAAGTAGGACGTACACTTAAAAAATTAACAATATATTTTTGGGGGCAAGTGACCATGACATGAGGGCAAGTAGAACCTGACTTGCACTTGCCTGATGGGCAAGTGCCTCGGAGACCTTAGTGTCAACCCCTGTATAATATACAAATTACGGTTATTTGTGTTTCAAAACAATCCTGTATCATGTTGCTGCTCAGAATTACCATGATGTCATCGCATTCATTTTACACTTAAATTACATTTTTCATTTTGCAGTTAAATTGTATTTAAACTAGAGCTGTCAATCGATTAAAAATTTTAATCGCGATTAATCGCATGATTGCCCATAGTTAATCTTTGATTAATTGCAATTTAATCGCACATTTTTATGAGTTCTAAATATAACTTAAATGAGTGTTTTTCAAGAATATTCATATCAAGGTCAATTATTTATTCTGCATTTGAGCCACAGACCACCATTTGATGACATTTATTTAGACTTCCAGACCTAAATTAAAGAATTTGTCAACAATATCATTAGGAACGAACATGCACATTTTGTAGAAGGTTCTCTACATTCTGTAATTGTGTAGATTTATTTTAAAGTAACTTAACTGATGCAGATATTTAACAATTATTCACCTGCATTTGGCGAAATTTAACCAAATAGACCCACTTGGCCTTTGGTTAAAAAGAAAAAAAATAATCAAGTTAACTCACGGCTGAACTAACTCGCAATTAACTAGTTAATGCTGACAGCCTTAATTTAAACATCTGAATTACTTAATTTTCAAGAGTCCACACAATTAGAAAATGGAGAATAATTGTTGTTTTGACCAACATTTTGCCAGTTCTCTTTCCCCAATTGTGGACAAAAACGTGAAAGTTCTTCGTTCACAAACTGTCAACCCAAACCTCAAATACTGTTTTCAAACATCAGTAGTAGCATATACAGGAAAACCTTTCAATTCTCTTTCCTCTTTTTCTTCATAAGTGCATTATTCTTAAACACTATAACAGTAAGTAACTCCATCACCACTATTTCAAAGCTCAAACTTTCTAGGGGTCTTGAAATGGATTTTCAGCAATGGAACAATCACATAGTGAAATCTATGTCAGCTGCCAGTCCACATCACACCAGTCTTCATCTGTTTGAGGCACATGGCGGTGCCTCCGAGGACGCCTGTGACACTTGCAAGGCTTGTCACCAGCTCTGAATTATATAAAAATATGCAATTACCATCAAATAGAATATCACATACTGTAACTTTGAGTGCTCACCTCACAGAGGTATGACTTTTTTCTCATTACAAACTTGTACAATGTGCACAGACATGCAGTCTAGTGTCTCAGTAAACTATATGATCACATAAATCAGGGATGTTTACAGTATTAGAGAGGCAGGGGCTGAGATACCGTAAGAGGGCACTTTGGGCAAAAATAGCAGATCTACAAGGCATCGCGATGCCTTGTAGATCTCAACTCAAAGAGTTACATCTGGTTAACCAGCTGTCCATCACTTGGACTGGGAACCACTGTCATAGGAGGGAAAATGGTGAAACATGAGGGTTTTATCTCTGGCGCCTGTCAATCAATTTCGTCCCAACTCACCAGCAAAAAAACACTAGATTTTCCGCCAGGAGTTTTTCACTATTTTTGGCGCTAAGGGCGTCTGAAAAAGCGCTAAATATAGCAACAAATGCACCAAGTTGGCAACACTGCAAACTAGGGCTGTGTCACCACTGGTCTACAACATGTTAGCATGACTGAATAAGTCATTATGATAAACATTTTAATTGTTTGATGCTGAATGTATGAATGCATTTTTTAAAATAAATTGTTATAGCTTTTAGGTCACTTATCCCTTTTTGCAAAAGTTAAATCCATGTTGGTAACATTTAGAAGATTTGGAACGCTATCCTAGAGGTCTTTGTGTGTAATGTGCTTTTAGATATTATGGACTATATTCAGTGTCCGTCTTGCAGCAAGGTGCCAACTAGGTAGAACTTCCATAAATGTTGTCTAATAAAAGTCCACTATACAAATGGTGTGAGCTACATCCTGTCAAGAAGTTCCTTGCAGATTATTTTTGTCCTAGAGCAGTGGTTTTCTACCTTCTTCATACCAGGGCCCACTATTTATTCAGAATTTAAGTCATGGACCACCATTTGATGACATTTTAGCCCCACAGACTCAAACTAAAGATCTCTTTTGCTTTTGTCCACAACACCAGGCTGGACTTAAGAGAGATTAAAATGGTCAAACATACTGATCACAATGACCATTAATCTTCTACCTTCTCTAGTTGTGTAGACTTGGGATAATTCACATGATGAATATTTTAACTCTTGAGTGTAAACATGAATCATTTTTGCATTCTCAAAGAGTTAATCTGGTTAACCAACTTCCCATCATTTGGCCTGGGGACCACCTGGAATCCTCACAGGAACAACTGATGGTCCCCGGACCAACTGTTGAAAAACCCTGTCCTAGAGTTCTGAAGTGCTTGATGACTATCAGTCAACAGTCCATACGTACAGCACCACCTAGTTTAAATTTGCACACAATGCAGCAAGGTGGTTGCTGAACTGATAACAAGTGCTTCCAAACTCTGACACTTGCATCTGTAAGGAATTTATTGACAAGAAGTAGCTCATAGCAAACTTTTATGAAGCAAATGAGAAATGAGACAATTCAAGCTTTTCTTACAGCTGCAATTTTGGTGTTTGATTTTATTTAATACAACTAAGACAGGACTCATGAATGAATGAATGAAATTTTTATTAACAGAGATGAGAGTTACAGTACAAGTCAAGTACACACTGCTACAAAACTGATAACAGCTTGGAGAATTACAGTACAATTCAAGTACAACTACATCAAATCTGAAAAACTGATTGGACACACTAGTTAAGCATACACTTGTTTACAATAGTGGCCAACTTGTTCATTTCATTGAGGCATTCAAATACCGTACATACAAAACAACTACTTCAGTAAAATCAGAAGCAGCAAATCATGGAGGCAAAATCATAGTGGGGGTAAAAAAGGGAAAAGAGAAATGTACAATGAGGAGAGGCGGGGTGGGTGGGGAGATTTTATATACATTTTAGTTTTACAGAGGCCAGTTTAGAATTGCAGCCATCTGTAGGTGCCCTTTGAGAGCGGTTTTGAATCTGTTGGATGGATGGACTGTCTGTGTGGAGATGAAAGCAGTGTGAATATAGTCCATAGATTTTGATCATACGGATGGATTTTAGCAGTGAGCTTGGTGTATCTGATGTAATTGATGCTGCTCTCACTTCCTGGACTACATCAATGACTATCTAATCAGGACAAGAAGCCAAGACACTTATGGGGGAGTCCACATTGGTTCATGAGAGGAAACAGACATGCTCAGTACAGACCAGGAAGTTTGACGCATGGCAAACCATCCAAGAGACCAATGGCATGCATGGTTTGCAAGTGTCAAACTTCCTGGAATGTACCAAGGAGGATTGATCCAGGAGATGATGCCAAGGCACCTACGGGGGAGTCCACATTGGTTCATGGGAGGAAACAGACATGCGCAGTACATTTCAGGAAGTTTGACGCTTGCAAACCATGCATGCCATTGGTCTCTTGGATGGTTTGACTTCCTGATCTGTACCTATGATAAAGAGAGAGGATAAATTACAGGGGCGTGGCACAGGCTGGTTCGGGAGGTTTGCACATGCGCAGTAAAATATGGCCTGCACATACACTAAAGACTCCCTAGATGGCGGGCGTGGGACCATCAAATGGGAATGTTTGTTTCGTGTCACTAAGTGCCCGCTGGGGACTTTGTCTTAGTTTTTTGATCAAATGAACCACTTCCCACAAAGTACCATTCTCTATATACACTATATCTATCTCTCTCGTTAAATTTGCATTGTTAGTGGTAATAATTGTGGTTATTTTGCAAATAACCATGTCAATAATAACTAGATCATGTGAAATGGCTCAGAAATTGCATTCAACTACTTTTATTTGGGTCAACTGGCCTCTTTACACATATTTCATTCGTCACTTTGCATGCATTGAAACAGGTGAGAAATGAGAGTATTATTAATAATGAAAATGTTTTTAATTATCATTAAACTGAATACACTGAGTACACCCTTTATCTGAGTAGGCCTACACTCTATCATTTAACTGAGTACAACTGTGGAAAATATATTATTCTTATATTTGTATTTATCCATTGGAATGAATTTGCCTGGAATTGATATAACAAAACTATGGGCGTTTCATGGTTTATTGATGTTAGTCTGTGCTATGAGTGCAAATACAAACCTGCAAACGCTGGCGCTAAGTGGAGCAAAGCAAACGCACTGGCTGGATCAAACCAGAACGAAGCACCTCTACTGGTACATTCCATCATCGCTGTTCCTGTTTACACTGCGCATGTGCAAACCTCCCGAACCAGGCTGCGCCACGCCCCCGTAATTTATCCTCTCTCTTTATCATAGATCTGTACTGCGCATGTCTGTTTCCTCCCATGAACCAATGTGGACTCCCCCATAAGTGTCTTGGCTTCTTGTCCTGATTTGATAGTCATTGGTCTACATGTTGTCTCAGAAAGGGTACCTCACACTCGGCTCGTGCACAGTCTGTGGTTTCAGCCAAGCTGTGATGTCACATCCTGCTTTTTTGAATGTGTCAATTACAATTTCGGCTTGTTCCGCTCAGCATTTTCGGCAATGGACTGCTTGCAGGAAAAGCCTGTAGTTGCCAAAAATACAAATCGGAACAAGCTGAAAGTGTAATGACACCCTTTTTATTTTATTTTTTTAAGGAGCATGTTGCGTCACAATTTGCCGAAAACTGGTTGCAAAAGGGGTGAAGTCACCCTTTTATGGGTTAAATCACAATTTTGTGTGAAAGTTAAAACCTGGTGACACAGCCCTGTCCGTGACTTAATGACTTCCAGAATGTCATTCTGTATCTGTAGGCTGACAACTAAATGTCATTCTGTATCTGTAGGCTGACAACTAAATTCATAATGTCATTCTGTATCTGTAGGCTGACAACTAAATTCATAATGTCATTCTGTATCTGTAGGCTGACAACTAAATGTCATTCTGTATCTGTAGGCTGACAACTAAATGTCATTCTGTATCTGTAGGCTGACAACTAAATGTCATTCTGTATCTGTAGGCTGACAACTAAATGTCATTCTGTATCTGTAGGCTGACAACTAAATGTCATTCTGTATCTGTAGGCTGACAACTAAATTCGTCTTCCTTTGTTTTCCTTCTATTATTTCAGAACATGAAGCTGACAAGAAGACGTGTTGAAGATTCAGACTCTGTGCTGCTGTCTCACTGCTGGGTGCTGTCTCACTGCTGGGTGCTGTCTCACTGCTGGGTGCTGTCTCACTGCTGGATGCTGCGGCGGCTGTCTCACTGCTGGGTGCTGTCTCACTGCTGGGTGCTGTCTCACTGCTGGGTGCTGTCTCACTGCTGGATGCTGTCTCACTGCTGGGTGCTGTCTCACTGCTGGGTGCTGTCTCGCTGCTGGGTGCTGTCTCACTGCTGGGTGCTCTTAATGGTGAAGGTTAGTAGTGAACCTTTTGATTCTTGGCTGTGCGCTACATGCATGTTTCCACATCGCATGCCGCTATGTGATGCTGCTCGAGCCAAGTGATTTATTAATCGTTTAACATTTCAGAGTAAAACGTAGTCATGTCCACATTACATCTGTACATTCTGTTCTAGTGAAACACTAGAATCTCACAGGATAAACTCAGTACAGAACTGTGTTTATCCTCTGAGGTTCTAGTGTTTCATTTCTTCTTTGCTTTTAATAAAGTTATTTGGTTTTGTCTCTGACTCATTGATCGCATTTCGTTTTTTATTTTCTTTATTAAATGTCTTCCTACTTGCCTATCCTTTTGCCCTAGTTCTTCACTTGTGGACTTGCGTGTACAGATGTGATGTGGAGGTTAGGTTATGTGATTTCTGTCTGGTATCATTATGGTAGCATGTAGTCCTGCTTAACTAACAGAGGAAGGAAATGATGTGTGTCATTTGCTTCCTTGGTTCGTGTCTGATTATCAGGGGCGGATTGGCCATCTGGAGTACAGGGAGTTTTCGCGGTGGCCTGCACCACCTAGTGGCCTGGACAAGATCCAAAATGCACTAGTGGCACTTCCAAAATGCACTAGAATGTGCTAGATCAGGGGAGCCCAACCAGTAGATCGGATCTACCGGTAGATCTCGGCCTGATCACGAGTAGATCTCGGGAGATGTGGAGGGGAAAGAAAAAAAAATAGGGTGAAAAGAAAAAGCGATTTTCGTGTGTGTGTGTGGGTGGGTGTGTCTGTGTGTCTGTCTACGAAGCGGCTCATTTGGAGGATTGTTGTCTGCTGTCTGTGAATTATGCCAACAGTATTGTTCTGCAACTTATAATGGACTATTCTGGACTGTTCTTATTATGATTGCATTTGCAATGGCAGTGTTTGACCAAGTCTGTTGTACTTAATGTTGTACTGTTGTAATGTAGGCCTACTTATGACAAATCTGTTGTACTTAATGCTTATATGGACATAAAGTAAAGTGGTAAAACAAAGTAGTGTTGTGTTGTTGTGAAGTTACTGCAGGCTGGCAACGATGCGTGTGGTTTGAATGTTGATATTGGACTGGTAGAACCGGAGGGGTTGGCTGCTGAAAAGTAGATCTTGGGTCAAAAAAGGTTGGGCACCCCTGTGCTAGATAGAGATCAAATGACCATTAATCTTCTACATTCTCTAGTTGTGTAGACTAAGTTGGGCTAATTCACATGATGAATATTTTAACTCTTGAGGGTGTAAAAATGAAACCAAATGGACCCGCAAGGGTCCATTTGGTTTCATTTTTACGCTCTCAAAGAGTTACATCTGGTTAACCCACTGCCAGGCCACCCCAGGGTGGCCTGGCAAAGGCAAAATTGTCCCGTGGGAAAATATGTGCCAATCCGCCCCTGCTGATTATTGAAGGTAAGTGAACGTAGTTATCATTTTTAGCTGTCGGGCAGAAACCTAGTATATATTTTTTTATAAATTAAGTCTGTTACTTGGCCATCCTTCAGTGTCGCACACTGAAGTACCAAATGGTTAATATACAAGCAATCAACATTCATCATTGGATGTTTTGGTTATATTTTGTCCGTAAAACTAAGTGTTTGGGACGTACAAGGTTTCTACCCCTCCTTCATCTTCTCCTCTTTGCCTTTGCTTTTAATAAAGTTATTTGTTCTTGTTTTGTCTCCGACTCATTTGATCGCAGATTATTTATTCGCATTTCTTTAGTAATTTCTTCTTTCTAGTCTGTCACACTAGTTCTTCACTAGTGTTTGTGGTGCGTGAATCGGGTTGCGTCTTGCACTTTCATTATTTTATATTTTCTCCATCTGCGTTGCTCATTTTGACCAAAGTGTCATGTAAGTTTACATCACATATGAACTCAGGCCCGGTATGTGATGTACATTTATGTGATTATATCACAGAACTTGTCATTCACGTCAGACGGCATCATTTGAATTCCACCCATTATAACATTAATAATATATGGTAATGTTAAATGGGTGGAATTCTCAAGTTGCACAGGAAGTGATATAGGCGCATCGTTCATACCATAATTTTGTTTTACTGTTTGTACTAATGTCATCCATATCTTGTGTACTAATTTATTTTATTTTTTATTTTTTTGATTTTGTGTTGCATAATTGGTATTGTTTTAAAAGGAAATTTTGAGACAATTGGCAGGGGGGGGGTACTCTAAACAAACAAAACAAACATTAAGGCCAGGTTTGGGTGGAGATCAAGGAAATGTATATATTTTTTGTGTTTATGGAGCACTCAAAGTGCTTAAAAGTGAAAAGTGCAGCAGCAAACATCTGAGTCATGAGACTATTGTCAGTGCAATCTAATCTGTGTAAAACTTCCACCACCTAATCCCACTTCACATATGAACACAGGCCCGGTATGTGAAGTGTGTTTATGTGGTTTATGTCTCGTATCATTTCACATTTGTGTAAGGATTCATGTCTGCCAACATCCCATAATGAACACAGGGTTAGGTTAGGGTTAGGTATGTGCTGTTGGTTGATGTGTCTCTTTATAATGTATGAGTGAATTTCTGTATGCTGCCACTTGCAGCTAAAACTCCATCATTGGGCAAGGCATTGGCCATGGGCTTCATGACCCAGATGTTTTCTACTGCACTATTCACTTTTTGCACTTTGCAGCACTTTATGAACACAGAAAATAATTGTCTTGGTTTATGTCTGAGGAGTCTCCTTAAGGTTTTTGAGAGTTGTGGTTTCCAATGTATAAAGACGTAACATGGCCATCATTCATGGTCAGTTAATGATTTTTATTGTGGGTTATTAAAGACCTTCCACAAAGTGGGAGTGTTTATCAAATTTGAACCATTGACTACAAGTGCTATTCTTAGTCTGTACTCTTTGTGATTTGTTTTGGATCTGTAAATTGCAACACAAAACATATGGCATTGGTGCAGGACTTCTGGTTTACTGGAATGGGGTTCGATTCCCTACAGTGCCCTGCTCAATGTGTTGGATTTACATGGTCTAGGTTTTTTATTTTCAGCTCAAATTGTTTCCTTTCCATAGATGACCCCTGGGTTTTGGTTTGTACCCCCAGTTTAGTTAATTGCAATTTACAATTTAGGCATTTAGCAGTGAAAAGTTTACAATTTAATCAGGATTTACAATACATTTTACAACATACAATAAAGTACTAAAAACTTAAATTTAATATTCACATTGGAGTATGTATCTGAAACATAAATAAGCCCCATGGCAGTAAACTGGCAGAGCTGAGTGACTTGTAAATAATGTCACCTTTAGTACTGTAAAGCTCCACATACAGCAGTTCAGAAATCGGTCTGATAATTGGATTAGGATCAACAAAACACTCCGAGACCGTGTACTATAGCCCATGGTTTTTCTTCGATTTTGACATATTTCAAAAACACTCAAAAACAACGAAAAACGCCATACTATAACATGGCGTCCGAGACCGTGTACTATAGCCCATGGTTTTTCTTCGATCTCGACATTTTTTCAAAATGCTCAAAAACTCTCCGAGACCGTGTACTATAGCCCATGGTTTTTCGAAAATGCTCAAAAATGCTCAAAATGATGTAAAACGGCATGCTGTGCAAGACCGTAAGGCTATAGCCTTGCGTTTTTGCCAGTTTTCGTCATTTTTCGAAATCGCTCAAAATCATGAAAAACGGTAAGGCTATAGCCTTACGCTTTTTTCAAAATTTCGACATTTTTCGAAAATGCTCAAAAATGCTCAAAATGATGAAAAACGGCATGCTGTGCAAGACCGTAAGGCTATAGCCTTGCGTTTTTGCCAGTTTTCGTCATTTTTGGAAATCGCTCAAAATCATGAAAAACGGTAAGGCTATAGCCTTATGCTTTTTTCAAAATTTCGACATTTTTGAAAAATGCTCAAAATGATGAAAAACGGCATGCTGTGCAAGACCGTAAGGCTATAGCCTTGCGTTTTTGCCAGTTTTCGTCATTTTTCGAAATCGCTCAAAATCATGAAAAACGGTAAGGCTATAGCCTTACGCTTTTTTCAAAATTTCGACATTTTTCGAAAATGCTCAAAAATGCTCAAAATGATGTAAAACGGCATGCTGTGCAAGACCGTAAGGCTATAGCTTTGCGTTTTTGCCAGTTTTCGTCATTTTTTGAAATCGCTCAAAATCATGAAAAACGGTAAGGCTACGCTTTTTTCAAAATTTCGACATTTTTTGAAAATGCTCAAAATGATGAAAAACGGCATGCTGTGCAAGACCGTAAGGCTATAGTCTTGCGTTTTTGCCAGTTTTCGTCATTTTTCGAAATCGCTCAAAATCATGAAAAACGGTAAGGCTATAGCCTTACGCTTTTTTCAAAATTTCGACATTTTTCGAAAATGCTCAAAAATGCTCAAAATGATGAAAAACGGCATGCTGTGCAAGACCGTAAGGCTATAGCCTTGCGTTTTTGCCAGTTTTCGTCATTTTTCGAAATCGCTCAAAATCATGAAAAACGGTAAGGCTATAGCTTAGGCTTTTTTCAAAATTTCGACATTTTTTGAAAATGCTCAAAATGATGAAAAACGGCATGCTGTGCAAGACCGTAAGGCTATAGCCTTGCGTTTTTGCCAGTTTTCGTCATTTTTCGAAATCGCTCAAAATCATGAAAAACGGTAAGGCTATAGCCTTACGCTTTTTTCAAAATTTCGACATTTTTCGAAAATGCTCATAAATGCTCAAAATGATGTAAAACGGCATGCTGTGCAAGACCGTAAGGCTATAGCCTTGCGTTTTTGCCAGTTTTCGTCATTTTTCGAAATCGCTCAAAATCATGAAAAACGGTAAGGCTATAGCCTTACGCTTTTTTCAAAATTTCGACATTTTTCGAAAATGCTCAAAATGATGAAAAACGGCATGCTGTGCAAGACCGTAAGGCTATAGCCTTGCGTTTTTGCCAGTTTTCGTCATTTTTCGAAATCGCTCAAAATCATGAAAAACGGTAAGGCTATAGCCTTACGCTTTTTTCAAAAATGTCGACATTTTTCGAAAATGCTCAAAAATGCTCAAAATGATGAAAAACGGCATGCTGTGCAAGACCGTAAGGCTATAGCCTTGCGTTTTTGCCAGTTTTCGTCATTTTTCGAAATCGCTCAAAATCATGAAAAACGGTAAGGCTATGGCCTTACGCTTTTTCAAAATTTCGACATTTTTCGAAAATGCTCAAAAATGCTCAAAATGATGTAAAACGGCATGCTGTGCAAGACCGTAAGGCTATAGCCTTGCGTTTTTGCCAGTTTTCGTCATTTTTCGAAATCGCTCAAAATCATGAAAAACGGTAAGGCTATAGCCTTACGCTTTTTTCA
>JBBWWP010000086.1:0-14954 GCA_039105355.1 Benthosema pterotum | reverse complement strand
AAGAAAAGAGAAGAGTGGAGAAGAGAAGAGTGGAGAAGAGAAGAGTGGGGAGAAGAGAAGAGAAGAGTGGAGAAGAGAAAGAGTGGAGAAGGAAGAAGTGGAGAAGAGAAGAGAAGAAAAGAGAAGAGTGGAGAAGAGAAAGAAGAGAAGAGTGGAGAAGAAGAGAAGCTAGCAGGAAGTAGAAGAGCGCAGAAGAGAAGAGAAGAGAAGAGAAGAGAAAGAGAGAAGAGAAGAGAAGAGAAGCAGAAGAGTGGAGAAGAGAAGAAGAAGAGAAGAGAAGCGAAGAGTGGAGAAGAGAAGAGTGGAGAAGAGAGAGGAAGAGAGAGAAGAGAGAGAAGAGAAGAGAAGAGTGGGAGAAGAGAAGAGAAGAGAATAGTGGAGAAGAGAAGAGAAGAGAGAGAAGAGAGAAGAGTGGAGAAGAGAAGAGAAGAGTGGAGAAGAGAAGAGAGTGGAGAAGAGAAGAGTGGAGAAGAGAAGAGTGGAGAAGAGAAGAGAAGAGCAGAGAAGAGAAGAGTGGAGAAGAGAAGAGAAGAGTGGAGAAGAGAAGAGAAGAGTGGAGAAGAGAAGAGAAGAGAAGAGTGGAGAAGAGAAGAGAAGAGTGGAGAAGAGAAGAGAAGAGAAGAGAAGAGTGGAGAAGAGAGAGAAGAGAAGAGAAGAGAAGAAAGAAGAGAAGAGGAGAGTGGAAGAGAAGAGAAGAGAAGAGAAGAGAAGAGAAGAGAAGAAGAAGAGAAGAAGAAGAGAAGAGAGAAGAGAAGAGAAGAGAAGAGAAGAGAAGAGAAGAGAAGAGAAGAGAAGAGAAGAGTGGAGAAGAGAAGAGTGGAGAAGAGAAGAAAGAGTGGAGAAGAGAAGAGTGGAGAGAAGAGTGGAGAAGAGAAGAGAAGAGAAGAGACGAGAAGCAGAGCAAGAGAAGAGTGGAGAAGAGTGGGAGAAGAGAAGAGAAGAGAAGAGTGGAGAAGAGTGGAGAAGAGAAGAGAAGAGAAGAGAAAGAGTGGAGAAGAGAAGAGAAGAGAAGAAGAAGAGTGGAGAAGAGAAGAGTGGAGAAGAGAAGAGAAGAGTGGAGAAGAGATAGTGGAAGTTCTCCTCTCGAAGAGAAGCGAACTCCGAAGAAGAGCCGACTCTCCTCAGAGAAGAGAATCTCCTCTCTTCTCCTCTCCTCTCCTCTCCTCTCCTCTATTCTCTCTCCTCTCCTCTCCTTCCTCCTCTCCTCTCCTCTCTCTCCTCTCTCCTCTATCTCTCCTCTCCTCTCCTCTCCTCTCTCTCCTCTCCTCTCTCTCCTCCTCCTCTCCTCTCCTCTCCTCTCTTCTCCTCTCTCTCTCTCCTCTCCTCTCTATTCTCCTCTCCTCCTCTCCTCTCCTCTCCTCTCCTCTCCTCTCCTCTCTCTCTCCTCTCCTCTCCTCTTCCTCTCCTCTATTCTCCTCTCCTCTCCTCTCCTCTCTCTCTCCTCTCCTCTCTCCTCTCCTCTCCTCTCCTCTCCATTCTCCTCTCCTCTCCATTTTCTCCTCTCCTCTCCTCTCCTCTCCTCTCCTCTCCTCTCCTCTCCTCTCCTTCCTCTCCTCTCCTCTCTCTCCTCTCCTCTCCTCTCCTCTCCTCTCCTCTCCTGGCCCGTAGCTTCCAGGACTTTGACCTGCAGACGTCCCATCGCTGCGGCTCTGACTGGCTGTCCATGGGCAGCTACAAGAACCTGGACGCCTTCCGCGTGTGCGGCTCCTCCCTGCCGGCTCCGTTCATCTCCTCCCTGGACGTGTGGATCCAGTTCCACTCTGACCGCAGCCTGGCCGCCAAGGGCTTCAGGCTGGTCTACGTGACCGGTAAGACCCCCCCCCAACACAAACCCATTCACCAGTCATCTTAGTCCTGTATAGATTTCTAGTTTCTAAATAACATAATATTCAAAGATTTGCACCACGTTTTCACGATTTTTTCAAAAATAGCAGAGATACAAGCTCATAGCGCGCCACTCGGTGGCGCGCTATGAGCTTGTAGATCTGCTATTTTTCAATAGTTACAACACAGCAACACAACCATTGTGTCCTGTCTAGATTTCTAGTTTCTGAATAACATAATATTCAAAGATTTGCACCACGTTTTCACGATTTTTCAAAAATAGCAGAGATGCAAGCTCATAGCGCGCCACTCGGTGGCGCGCTATGAGCTTGTAGATCTGCTATTTTTCAATAGTTACAACACAGCAACACAACCATTGTGTCCTGTCTAGATTTCTAGTTTCTGAATAACATAATATTGAAAGATTTGCACCACGTTTTCACGATTTTTCAAAAATAGCAGAGATACAAGCTCATAGCGCGCCACTCGGTGGCGCGCTATGAGCTTGTAGATCTGCTATTTTTCAATAGTTACAACACAGCAACACAACCATTGTGTCCTGTCTAGATTTCTAGTTTCTGAATAACATAATATTGAAATATTTGCACCACGTTTTCACGATTTTTCAAAAATAGCAGAGATACAAGCTCATAGCGCGCCACTCGGTGGCGCGCTATGAGCTTGCAGATCTGCTATTTTTCAATAGTTAAAACATTATGCTTAGAACACCAAAACGCGTTCAGTACACTAAGGGTTGACCCATTCTAGTTTCTGACAATAGACTGTAGTCACTGACAGTAGTTTCTAGTTTTCCGACGCTAGGCTCTAGTTTCTGGCACCAAATTCTTGTTCCCGATACTTGTTTTTAGTTCCTGATTGCTAGATTTCTAGTTCTGATGCTAGAGTTTTCCGACGCTAGAATCTAGTTTTTTTGCAACCCAGTCGCATGAGGTTTAGGCGAATTTGCACGGAAGTGCCATTCCGTCCATACTCGCCTAGAATACGCCTAAATCTGTGCATATTATACTAAAATTAATCTGTGCATATTTTACTAGCATATATATACTCCACTGAAAATGACGGATCGACGCCGTCTCTGCCGACCATGAGCATTGTGAAGCGCCACTGAGCGAGGCGCTAGCCGAGCGAATTGCCGCGCTGAGCATTGCGATGGTCGGCAGAGCCGACTCAGCCGCGTCCGAGTTGCGATGTGTTAGGGACAGAATGGTAAATGTTATAAAACCCAAACTGCCCCACCCCCAACTAGCCACTTCCTTGTTTGTGAAAACCACGCCCAAGTACATATTCACGGATTTTGACTCTTACTAGTAGTGTACCACGCAATTCCGTAGGTGGCATTCCGGGCATAGTGTACTACTATCTGTGAGATCGGGCTGTTTTTTGACACTAGATTCTAGTTTCTGACACTAGATTCTAGTTTTTCTAAAAAAAAAAAAAATGTTCCTGTGTAAGTGATGCTCAACATATTTCATGTCAAGGACCATATTTCATGTCGCACAGACCCCCTTGTTTGTTGCGTGCCACCCTGGGAAACGGGTGTGCATTTGTGACTGAGAACGTTAGTTGCGGAAGTGACTGTATTTACAGTCCCCAGAGAAACAACCCTGTTCAGTCCTCACTAGCAACTTGACTTGTTCACTCTTATTTTCAGAAAAAATGATTACGAACAAAGCAGTTATAGAAGTGTGCAAAGTGCACACGATTTCATCTTTTAAACATTTACAACAGCTTTGCGAGCACAAAGAGAGAAATAAAATGTTTCCGTGGGGTATCCATTTTCGGGAGCACCGCATCGTGACTAATGGCAACTTCCAGCGGAAGTTAACTAACCAGAAGTCACGACTTCCGTCAATCGTTTTGGGGCACCATTTTTCCAGTCTCTCATCTCGCAGCGCATGAAGTCGACAATATTATACTTAATATTGAAGTCATGAAGTCGACAATATTATACTTAATATTGAATCATGAAGTCGACAATATTATACTTAAACCTGTTTTGACCTGTAGAAATGATTCAAGGATTTGCACCACATTTTCTGTCTCTGTCTCTGTCTCTCTCTCTCTCTCTCTCTCTCTGTCTCTCTCTCTCTCTCTCTCTCTCTCTCCCTGTCTGTCTGTCTGTCTCTGTCTCTCTCTCTCTGTCTGTCTCTCTGTCTGTCTCTCTGTCTGTCTATCTCTCTCTGTCTGTCTCTCTCTCTCTGTCTCTCTAGGTAAACTGGGAGAGTCCAGCTGTCTGTCAGACCAGTTCCACTGCTCCAGCGGTAAGTGCATCCCGTTGTCGTGGCGATGCAACTCTCAGGACGAGTGTGGGGACAACTCTGACGAGGATCTGTGTGGCGGTGGCAGCGACCTCTCGCAGCCCGCCCGTGTCTCCGCCAGTGGCTTCCGCCAATCGCAGCCCATCTCCTCCTCCTCTGACACCGACCTGGACCAACCACAGCCCCAGTTGCAGCGCACCGCTGCAGCAGCAGCCTTCGAGCAGCAGCCACCGCAGCCGGCTGCAGCCTTCTCCTTCCAGCCCTGTGCCTACAACCAGTTCCCCTGCCTGTCCCGCTACACCGGCTGTACACCTGTCTGCCTGCCAGCCTCAAGTGCGACGGGAGCATAGACTGCCAGGTAAAGAGACACCGCAGAGAGACAGACAGGCGGGCTGTCTGGCAAGGTCTGTCTGTCAAACTGTTGCTTCAATCTCACCCACTAAAGCAGTGGTTTTCAACCTTTTTGACTCCAGGGACCACCATTTAGTCAGCATTTAAGCCACGGACCACCATTTGAGAACATTTCAGCCCACAGACCCCAAAACTAAAGATTTCTTTTGCTTTTGTCCACAATTCCAGGCTGGATTGGGAAACAAAACGGGCAAAACATACAGATCAAAATGACCATTAATCTTCTACATTCTCTAGTTGTATAGACTTGGGATAATTCACATGATGAATATTTTAACTCTTGGAAGTGTAAAAATGAAACCCGCAAGGGTCCATTTGGTTTCATTTTTACATTCTCATGAGTTACATCTGGTTAACCAACTTTCCATCATTTAGCCTGGGGACCACCTGGAACCTTCTCAGGGACCACTGGTGGTCCCCAATGTCAACATCAACGAGGCAACATGACGAGACACGTGGCAACAGGCAACACCTCCCATTAAAGGGGAATTCCACCCGTTTTATTTTATTTTTTTTTTCTGAGAGTGTACAAATGTGTTCCATTTGTACACTCTCAGAAAAAAAAAAAAAAACATTAATGAAGAATCCTTAACACTAAGGATTCCAACAACCAGCAGTTAATCATTTTCTCTAGAAAAGTGAAAAGTCAACGTTGATAATTGATGTTGCTTGTCGATATTGATCAAAACATGTATATCAGGGCCTTAAGATGAACATTAATGAGGGGGTTTCTCCATATAAATAGTAGATCGAGCTTTAAAATGTCTCCCAACACCAGACCCGTGGTAGGCTCTGTACGCTGGACCAATATGCGCGGCATTATTTCAAATCAAGTAGAACTATGGGGGAATGTTCGAGGGAGAAACCTTATCCAACTTCCAGCAACTGCCCGAAGAGATTTCACGCCATGCACGGCCGCTCACACATTAGACACATCGCACACTTCAATCCGACAACCTCAGTTCCGGATTATAAGCCGCACCTGAATATAAGCCGCACCAGCTACATTTGGGGGCAAAATACTGATTTTTCCTTGTATAAGCCGCACCTGACTATAAGCCGCACCAGACAATAAGCTTCATGTTATAGTAGTTGTTTTCAACTTTTTGGATCCCAGGGCCCACTATTTATTCAGCATTTGGGACCTTGATCTAACAACATCCTCACCCAACAGACCGCAAAACTAAAGATTTCTTTTGGTTTTGTTCACAATTCCAGGATGGATTCAAACAAAAGAGGAACATGAACATGACTTATTGCGGTGCTAATTTAGATGGTTAATATCATAACTCTTGAGAGCGTAAACATGAAACCAAATGGACCCGCTAGGGTCCATTTGGTTTCATGTTTACGCTCTCAAAGAGTTACATCTGTTTAACCAACTTTCCATTATTTAGTTTGTCCCACCTGGAACCCTCTCAGGGACCACCCCTGTGTTACCTGTAAAAATCCATAGATTGGCCGCACCGCTGTATAAGCCGCAGGGTCAAAAGCATGTGGAAAAAAAAGTAGCGGCTTATAGTCCGGAAATTACGGTAGTCAGACAGGACTTGGTTAGACCGTGGGTAGTCAGCCAGGACTTGGTTAGACCGTGGGTAGTCAGCCAGGACTTGGTTAGACCGTGGGTAGTCAGCCAGGACTTGGTTAGACCGTGGGTAGTCAGCCAGGACTTGGTTAGACCGTGGGTAGTCAGACAGGACTTGGTTAGACCGTGATTACGGTTAGGACGGATTCACATGGTTATTGGAGGGCATATCATAACCCCAAGATTATTGCGACAACAGACGGTTCCATACAGATATTACATGCCAATGGTATGTACACGCCGGCTTGCACACACGGCTATAATCCCCCTCTGTAATTTATGTTAATGTATGCTAATCAATTTGCGATCCAGCCGTCGTCGCCTCGCGCGTCATAACGAACGGCATGTCCCTTTGGCAAGCGGCTGAGTCGGCCAGGAGTGCTCCCCTCGCTCCTTTAAAAAAAGCGGCAGCCATCCCTCGCGAGAATGGAAACGCAGATTATTATGATGCAGATTATCACGATGTACCTGTACCGGTACCAGCGTTGAATCCAGCGTGGCTCATCTGGCTTTCATTGGATGTATTTCGTCCTGACATTGTAGATCAGGGGTGGCCAACCGGTCACAGACTAAGAGCCACGTTTTTCATTGTGTTACTGCAAAGAGCCACATCAAAGAGGATTCCAGGTGGTGCCCAGGCTAAATGATGGAAAGTTGGTTAGCCAGATGTAACTCTTTGAGAGCGTAAACATGAAACCAAATGGACCCTTGCGGGTCCATTTGGTTTCATGTTTACGCTCTCAAGAGTTAAAATATTCATCATGTGAATTAGCCCAAGTCTACACAACTAGAGAATGTAGAAGATTAATGGTCATTTTTGATCTGTATGTTTGACTGTTTTGTTTTGTCTCTGAAATCCAGCCTGGAATTGTTGACAAAAGTAAACAAAATCTTAATAGCTTTGGGGTCTGTGGAGCTAAAATGTCATCAAATGGTAGTCCATGGCTCAAATTCTGAATAAATGGTGGGACCTGGTATAAAAAAAAAGGTTTTTGATGGTTTCATGTGGAAGCCCCTTAAGAGCCACATGTAACCAGCTGAAGAGCCGCATGCGGCTCGCGAGCCACGGGTTGGCCACCCCTGTTGTAGATTCTACAAAAAAAAAGATTTGCTCCGAAAGAACATACACTGAAAGATTTGTGCTGCATTCTCGCATCCCCCCCCCCAAAAAAAAAAAAAAAAAAAAAAAAATAGCAGGCGTTCACGGCTCATAGAGCGTAAAAATGAAACCAAATGGACCCTTGCAGGTCTATTTGGTTTCATTTTTACACTCTCAAGAGTTAAAATATTCATCATTTTATGTAGCCCAGTTCTACACAACTAGAGGATTAATGGTCATTGTGATCTGTATGTTAATTTCACTGTTTTGTTTCCCCAAATCCAGCCTGGAATTGTGGACAAAAGCAAAAATAGATCTTTAGTTTTGGGGTCTGTGGGGCTAAAATGTCATCAAATGGTGGTCCATAGCTGAAATACTGAATAAATAGTGGGCCCTGGTATGAAAAAGGTTGACAACCCTGTTCTAAAGTATCCAACTCCACACCATCTCCCCGTTTCAATGCATATATTTGAGTATATAGTATAGTATAATATATACGGTAGTATATACCATCACAACATCCACTTTGATGAGGCAGTTTTGCGTTATATAAAGAAAAGTAAAACGCTTTTTCTATGTATTTATTTTTTTAATTTCCAGCCCGACAGCAGATATATGTATAGTATAGTCTCATTTACATAGTCAAATATTTGCAGTAAAGCTTACGGGCTTCAGGCTGTCACCTTCTGTTTCCGTAAGACTTAACCCACGCTGTGTTGTCATGGTAACGCCACACACGCAGGACCTGGGCGACGAGATCGACTGCGACGTGCCGTCGTGCGGCGAGCGTCTCAAGAACTTCTACGGCTCCTTCTCCTCTCCCAACTACCCCGACTTCTACCCCCCTGGAAGCAACTGCACCTGGACCATCGACACCGGGGACCACCGCAAGGTACGCAAACCGTCACCCTAGAAACTCTGAATAGGATCGTTTTCAACCCGTTGTGTCCTGACCCTCGATTCGAGTTTCTGACACCAGATTATACAGTAGTTCCTGACACCAGATTATACAGTAGTTCCTGACACCAGATTATACAGTAGTTCCTGACACCAGATTATACAGTAGTTCCTGACACCAGATTATACAGTAGTTCCTGACACCAGATTATACAGTAGTTCCTGACACCAGATTATACAGTAGTTCCTGACACCAGATTATACAGTAGTTCCTGACACCAGATTATACAGTAGTTCCTGACACCAGATTATACAGTAGTTCCTGACACCAGATTATACAGTAGTTCCTGACACCAGATTATACAGTAGTTCCTGACACCAGATTATACAGTAGTTCCTGACACCAGATTATACCGTAGTTCCTGACACCAGATTATACAGTAGTTCCTGACACCAGATTATACAGTAGTTCCTGACACCAGATTATAGCTGCAGCAACATTCTAGCTTTTGTAGTAGTTTCAGACACTAGATTCCAGTTATTGACACTAAATTATAGTTTAGTACTGACACTAGAATCTAGTTTCTGACGCTAGAATCGAGTTTTTGACACGGGGCGGTAGAGTCACCGGATGGTAACCGCAAGGTTGCCGGTTCAATCCCGGGCTCCCGCAGAGTTAGTGTCGGAAGTGTCCTTGAGCAAGACATTGAACCCCTAATTGCTCCTGATGTGCTAGTAGGTACCTTGCATGGTTTCCACTGCCATCAGTGTATGAATGTGTGTGTGAATGTGGTGAATGTGATGCACAAGCTATGTAAAGCGCCTTGGATAAAGGCGCTATATAAATGCACCATTTACCATTTAGATTATATAGTTCCTGACACTAGATTCTATTTTTTTTCTGAAAAATCTGTGTTCCTGTGTCAGTGATGCTAACATATTTCAAGCCAAGGACCACCAGAGTTAACCCTATTTGGCTGCAGACCCTCATCTGAAAACATGTTCTAGGGATACCCCAGAAGTAAAGAAATGAGTTTTAAAAAAAAAAAGTTTGCTTCTAAAATAATGTATTCAGAGATTTGCAGCACATTTCCACAATTTTTCAAAAAATAGCAGAATTACAAGCTCATATCGCGCCACTCGGTGGCGCGATATGAGCTTGTAGATCTGCTATTTTTCCACAGATAAAACACCAAAACGCGTTCAGTGAAATTCAACTTTTTATTTGTTGTGTGTGTGTGTGTGTTTTTTTTTGTGCTCGCCTGTGTGTTCTAATCCCACAAACATATCTTTTGGAACTTTAAAAGAGAATTCCACACCAAAACACATTGGGCATCAATCTACCTTGATCCCTGTGACATCACATATACCGTACTTGATTTTTGTCCTAGATGCCCCCTACTCTACATTTAGCCCCTGAGGTTCCCCCTCCCCTCCCCTCCCCTCCCTCAGTTTGCGTTGCACGTGTACTTTTTACATTTTGAACTCCAGTATTTTCCTCGTAACGAAGCAGTTCTACATTGCAGTATTGTCTACATCAGGGGGTTTCAACCAGTGGTCCGGGGACCACCAGTGGTCCCTGAGAGGGTTCCAGCTAAGTGATGGAAAGTTGGTTAACCAGGTGTAACCCTTTGAGAGGGTGCATTTCGTTCTGTTTTATACTCTCAAGAGTTAAATTATATATAACAGGGGTTTTCAACAGGTGATCCGGGGACCACCAGTGGTCCTTGAGAAGGTTCCATTTCTACACTCTCAAGAGTTAAAATATTCATCTGAATTAGCACCACTTAATTAAGAAGTTTACACTGGACAAAACCAAAATAACCAAAATAATTCTTTAATTTTAAGTATTTGTGTGAAAATGTAATCAAATGGTGGTCCGTGGCTCAAATGCTGAATAAATGTTGGTCCCTAGGGTCAAAAAGGTTGAAAACCCCTGATATAAAAAAAATCTGAATTGCGTAATTTTCAAGCGTAATTTTTGCATTTCTCTCAAGTCAAAAAAACGTGGGGGCAACCCCTGATCCAAGTTCTCTTCTCCACTCCTACCTACCTCCCAGGTGATCCTGAGGTTCGTGGACTTCAAGCTGGACGGCACGGGCTACGGCGACTACGTCAAGGTGTACGACGGCCTGGAGGCGTCGCCCCGCCGTCTGCTCCGCGTGCTGACGGCCTTCGACTCGCGGGCGCCGCTCAGCGTGGTGTCGTCGGCCGGACAGCTCACCATCCACTTCTACGCCGACAAGATCAACGCGGCGCGCGGCTTCAACGTCACCTACCAGGTACACACACACACACACCGCAGGTTAAACCCAATCCTTTTGGCCTTCTGATCCAGGGGTTTTCAACCTTTTTGACACCAGGGACCACCATTTATTCAGAATTTGAGCCACGGACCACCACTTGAGGACATTTTAGCCCCACAGACCCCAACCTAAAGATTTCTTTTCAGATTTCTCTCCATGACCATTAATCTTCTAGTTGTGTAGATTTGGACTAATTCACATGATGATTATTTTAACTCTTGAGAGTGTAAAAATGAAACCAAATGGACCCGCCAGGGATCTACAAGTTTGTAGTGTGCCGAAGAGTGGCGCGATATGAGCTTGTAGGTCTGATATTTTAGGACCATTGTGACCATTGTATAACCACTGCGATCGTTTTGCATAACAATTGCGACGGTTTTGCATAACAAGTCACAACGATTTGTGGTATAAGACTGAAAATGCACGAGATCGACTGACAGAAACATCTTTTTTTTTTTTTTTTTTTAAGAAAGCTGTCGGGAAGACCTTTGTAGAAAGCTCTCAGTTTAGACTCCAGTCATTTTTGATGACGTAGAAGCCAAAGAAGTCTCCTATAAAAGAACGCTGCTGCACGAAAATAGCAGCTTGTAGATTGGCTATTTAGGTACACCAGCCTAGTTATTTTAAGATGAAACGTATTTGAAGTCATCAAACCAGCAGTAGGATCTAAGTTTAGAAGCATCTTCCAGAAACATTGAAAGGACTCAGAAATGTGAGCATTTCTGCGTGTCTGCTCCTCCACATCATCAGTGCCCATACCCGAGGCGGGGTTGGTGAAAGGGCCTTTCTGTGTGGAGTTTGCATGTTCTCCCCGTGTCCCCTAGGGTAGATACCCTCACAAAAACATGCTGTAATCCTGGGCTCTAGACTGCCTCCCCCTGGCCAGCCAGGGCGCCTGATGGAGGGGACTGGAACTGGTTGGAATAACGTGTTCCTTCCACGCGCTACATCCAACCAGGGAAACTCCCCCCTGTCAGGTGAAAAGAAGGCAGCTTGGACTCCTCATGCATTGAAGGAAGCATGAGGCCAGTCCGCTGCCTCCCCAGGTTGGCGGAGGATGTGTAGAGCCCAGGATCACATTTGGAATTGGCACTGGGTGAAAAAATGGGTTACAAAATCGTGGGATAAAAAAAAAAGAAAAAGAAAAAAAGAAATGTGAGCATTTCTTCAGAAAAAAAGATGGGGGGGGGGGGGGGGGGGGGGGGGGGGGGGGAGCTAAGTTGAAACTTCATTCAATTGTAACTTCATACTCATTTAATGCAGGACAATATCAGTCACCAGAAAAAAAAAAAGATGGGTTGTTTACGAATAATCTGTCATGGTTAAAATAGAGTTTTAAGTTATAATGGGTTTGTATAGGAAGGGGGTGGGACAGTTAAAATGAACATCAAATATCTAAATACTGAATGTAGTGACTTATAAACTGTCTGGTGTGTTCACATGAGACTGAGTAGACCATAGAATGACCAAAAGTTTTTTTGGGGGGGAAAGTGAAATATCCCTTTAAAATTAGTACTAATTTTGAATATATGCATAATATACATACACATACATACATATACATAATGATTGTTGGTTGATTGCTCACTTGTCATGTCATCCTCTAAACCAGGGGTTTTCAACAGGTGGTCTAGGACCACCGGTGGTCCCGGAGAGGGTTCCAGGTGGTCCCCAGCTAAGTTGGTTAACCAGATGTAACATCTGAATTAGCCAAGTCTACACAAGATGGACAAAAGCAAAATAAATCTTTAGTTTTGGGGGTCTGTGGGGCTAAAATGTCCTCAAATGGTGGTCCGTGGCTCAAATGCTGGATAAATGGTGGGCCCTGGGATGAAAAAGGTTGAAGACCCCTGCTCTAAACGAGTTACAAGTATAGGAATCAGAGAAGTATGAAATGAATATATCAAGTTGCCGCTGGCATAGTAAAGAGTCGTCCACTGCCATCGGTGGACGAATTAGTGCATGTCATTGTGTATTTAAGTGAACGTTTCGTGAAGATTTTTGTAAACCATTTTTTATGTTCTATGAACCCTATGGAACATGAAAAAAGTGGTTTACTTTTTTTTTTTTTTTTTTTTGCCCAGAAAATATTCATCCATAGCATGAAAAACCCCTAGTTTGACATGTCACATGTGCTTCTTAAAGAATTATTATATTTTTAATTATTACATTATATGGGATGTTATGGGCAAATATTTTCTGGGCAAAGGTAAAAAATGTAAACCAGGGTTCGTAGAATAGAAAAAACATGGTTTACAAACATCTTCACGAAACATTCAGTAAACTAGATTCTGCTACATAACTACGTACACTAAATTAGTGTAACGTTTGGGCAGTGTTGTAGTGGTACTTTTAGAAGTGGGGGGACGCCTCTTAAAAGGGAAATTCCACCCATTTTATTTTATTTTTTTCTGAGAGTGTACAAATGTGAACCAAATGGACCCTAGCGGGTCCATTTGGTTCCATTTGTACACTCTCAGAAAAAAGGAAACTCATTAACATGGTGAAACACATCTTGATGATGTCATTAAGATGTATTTCACCATGCTAATGTTTTTTTTCCTTTTGCCCCAAAAATATTTTAGAGAAGTGGGGGGACGCCGTCCCCCCGCGTCCCCCCTCCACTACACCCCTGCGTTTGGGTAAATCCGTTTTTTTGTGTTTCCTAGGTGGACGGCTTCTGCCTGCCGTGGGAGATCCCGTGCGGGGGCAACTGGGGCTGCTACACGGAGCCGCAGCGCTGCGACGGCTACTGGCACTGCCCCAACGGCCGCGACGAGCTCAACTGTTCCTCCTGCCAGGAGGACGAGTTCCCCTGCTCGCGCAACGGGGCGTGCTACCCGCGCTCGGACCGCTGCAACTACCAGAACCGCTGCCCCAACGGCTCCGACGAGAAGAACTGCTTCTTCTGTCAGCCGGGGAACTTCCACTGCAAGGTAACCGGCCAGACGGAACGGAAGGAACGCTGTTGGGTTCCACTCCAAAACCATTTTGACCTGGGAAAAACAAAGGTTTCAAAAGATTTGCACCACATTTTTCACCATTTTCTACAAGATCTACAAGCTCATAGCGCACCACCGGTGTTGGTCAATATTACTTAGGAAAATAACTTCTTTACTTTACTCGTTACCCCTTAGACAATGTAATACAATTACTTTACTTATTACTGGAATTGAAGAGTAATATATTGCTTATTACGTTATTACTTTCCCAAGTTCTCAACCCCCACCTTTGAAAAATAGAGATGCACAACATAATCTGTTTATTATTGGAATAAAAATAGTCTCCAATCCCATAAACTGCACCTGAAAACAAAGCCAACAAAATATGACATTGTAAATGTCTTTCTAAGATAAAAAATAAAAGCAGCAGAGAGAAGCAATGGGAACATTTAGCCTTTTTGAAGCCTTTTTTTTACTCTGAAACCTCAATTTCGATTTTTGATTTTGATTTTTCAATTTTCTTTTTTCTTTTTTTACATTTACATTGCCTGAAACCTCGATTTCGATTCATTTTCGATCAATTGTGAACCCCTGAGCTGCAGATTTGTAGGTTAAAACTTCTCTGTCCTTTTTTAAATGTAGCAATGAGAAAATGGTTTCAGTCGCTGCCTGGAAAAGTTGTGAACCGGGAAGGTGATCTATTGTCCCAAACTGTCCACTGATGGTATTGATTAATTGATTGGCTAACCCAGGGGCGGATGTAACATGTCCCATTTGGGGGGGGGGGGGGGGGGGGGGGGGGGGGGGGGGGGCATGTTACCATTTTCGGTTACAGGACTTTTATTATGTCAAGTAAATCATCAATAATAACATCAGTTGTTGTTGAAGTTGCAACAGACACGCAGCATGCATAAAGCTAAAGGTCTGACTCAGAGAGTTTTCTGTTTTCAATGATGAAATGCTGTTGGTTTAGTGGTGACACAGCTGTAGTTAGTTAGTAGCAGTAGTAGTGGTTAGATCATTTTAAATATAAGCACTTTAATTTGAAACATGAGTTGTGCCCTACAGGGCACAGGTCTCACCGTCCGGGCTCAGGAATGTTCTTCGGTTCCCTCATCTTCCTTCACTCTCTTTGGTGTTAGTTTCCATGGTAGCACCTTATATATCTATCTATGATGTCATCATGACATCATAGGATGCACGGACAGACATATGCGCGCGGACATATGCGCGCGGACATATGCGCGCGGACATACGCGCGCGGACATACGCGCGCGGACATACGCGCGCGGACATACGCGCGCGGACATACGCGCGCGGACATACGCGCGCGGACATAGGCGCGCGGACATAGGCGCGCGGACATAGGCGCGCGGACATAGGCGCGCGGACATAGGCGCGCGGACATAGGCGCGCGGACATAGGCGCGCGGACATAGGCGCGCGGACATACGGGGTACGATTTATAGTCACCACCTTACGGTGGAGACAATAACTTGGGTTGTTCTGCATCGTGTTTGGTGGGGCAGACTGGGTATTTAGGGGGGGCATTGCCCCCCCATGCCCATGCCTAGATCCCCCCTGGGCTAACCATAGACTGTATGGTCTTCAT
>JBBWWP010000063.1:0-10293 GCA_039105355.1 Benthosema pterotum | reverse complement strand
AGGACATCAGTATCTCAGTGTGGTAATACTTGCTTTCTCCATAGAGGCGGGTGGCGAAGAACGAGTACACGCACAACTCAGCCCAGCTGGTGTAAATTACCCAAACAAATACACCGGGCAGCGCAGCGTGGAAGGAAGCAGGGCCTTAGAAATAAACAGAGTGCGCAAACTCTGTTCACTTCACGGGCCAGTCCAATGGCGCTTTCTACATAGACGTAGATGAGTAGTGTCAACGAGAAGTTGAACAAAATGGTGGACAAGCAGAAGTTACTAAATGCATTGGAGTCTATGGGCTCGTGGAGCACATGATTCACGTGACCAGACAGATTTCTGCCCCCTCAATATCGCAGCTCTAGGGCTCTAGAATTGACCAATGGCTTGGACTTGTGGTGGTTGGCTAACATTTGTGATTGGCTGGATGTCCAATCAATCATTCTAAAAATGGCCAATGATTGGGCTCGTAGGCTGGCCTGGACATGGAGTAAAAAATAGGCATGGACAGCTGCGATTTGGCCAGCACCCCCACTTTTTCGCATCATTTTTTTTTCTCTCGATGTGAAAAATTGCGGGTGCCGAGGCAACCGCATAGTGAATGGCAGTGACGCCCATGCTAGGGGCTTGGCTTCAGGATTTCACTGGCCTTGTACTCATTCATCAGGTACAGTTGGAAGGCCTCCATGTCTCTGATCCCCTGGGCCTGGGTCTTCTCCTCCTAGGGGGAGGCCATGGCCACCCCTGGGCTTGGGTTCTTCTCGTCCAGGGAGGTTGGGCACTGCTCCTCGGCCTCCTTGTCCCTTCCAGGGCATACAGGCGCAGCTCCGGGGAGGTTGAGCGGAACTCCCTGTTCTTCTCCAGGGAGATCAGGCGCCGCTCAGGGCCTCGTTCAAATCCATCTGGTAGGTCAGGTACAGCCTCAGGCGTCTCTCCCTGTCCAGGCAGTCCAGGTAGAGCTCAGGGCCTCCTTGTCCCCCATCAGGGAGGTCAGGCGCTGCTCATGGACCTGCACGTCCCTCTGCAGGGAGGTCAGGTAGCAGCTCAGGGGCTCCCTGTCCCCCTCGAGGGAGGCCAGGCGCCGCTCCTGGACCTCCTTGTCCTTCTGCAGGGAGTTCAGGTAGCACCTCAGGGGCTCCCTGTCTTCCTCGAGGGAGGCCAGGCGCCGCCTCGTGGACTCCTTGTCATTATGCAGGGAGTTCAGGTAACATCTCAGGGGCTCCCTGTCCCCCTCGAGGGAGATCAGGCGCGCCGCTCCAGCCCTGCTTGTCCCCCTCCAGGGCCACCAGCCGGGACGTCAGGCGCCGCTCCAGAGCCTGCTCGTCCCGCTCCGGAGCCTGCTCGTCCCGCTCCGGAGCCTGCTCGTCCCGCTCCGGAACCTGCTCGTCCCGCCTCCGGAACCTGCTCGTCCCGCTCCGGAACCTGCTCGTCCCGCCCAGATCCTGCTCGTCCCGCTCCAGATCCTGCTCGTCCCGCTCCAGAACCTGCTCGCCGCTCACAGAAACCTGCTCGTCCGCTCCAGAGGCTGCTCGTCCTGCCTCCGGAACCTCATTCTTGTGCTGCGGGGAGCTCAGGCGCTGCTCGAGGGGACCGGTTCGCCTCCAGCTGGGAGTCCAGGCGATCCGCCAGCCGCCTCAACGTTTCCCGGGCTTCGTTGTTGGCCTTCAGTAGGGCTTCGTTGCTCGCCACCACGGAGTTCAGGCGCTCCGTCATCTGCCTGGACGTTTCCGGGGCCTTGTCGTTGGCCTCCGCCAGGGCTTTGTTGTCCGCCTCCAATGCGGTCAGGCGTGCTGTGACGACGTCGAGGGCCCTTGGTCGACTTCACCGTGTAGTAGTAGGTGAGCGTCACCGTCCCGATTGTCACCCCTGTTGCGAACAACACTTTCAACATCTTTTCCTTGTTGACTTGACGTTTTGGCGATGTCTTGACTTATGTTGACGATTAGTTGGTCGCTGAGCTTCTAAATGCTGACTTAGTTGGTCTCTGAGCTTCTGATTAACTGACTGCAGGGGGGCCCTCTTATATACTGTATACGTTTGTGTCAGAGTGAAATTCTGACAGCGTCTGATGTCACAGCCTGTGCTCTATATATAGGCGAGGACGCCACAGAACTCCATATTTGGACATGGCATTGGTCTAATGTCCTGCTCAGTGTCTTGTGGTTGGATGTGTCCGCCTTGAGACTGGGAGGTCGGGGTTCGATTTCCCGGCGCGGTCATACCAAAGACTCTAAAATGGGACCCAATGCCTCCCTGCTTGGCACTCAGCATCAAGGGATGGATTGGGGGTAAGTCCCTGCGATATACTAGCGTCATGTCCAGGGGGTGTACTTGTACATCATGCTGCCTCACGCTACAGAAACAGGAGATAGACTCCTGACCTGTATGGGCCTCAATGGCTCAGCTGGGCCTCCTGACATCATCGCCTGGCAAGGCTACTTACTTTACTTACTTATTGGTCTAATAATGGATCTCCTGTAGGGAATGTATTACCGGGTAAGTGTAACTAAACTAAAGAGGAGTGAGCCATCTCACTTCCGTTACAATATTATCTTTAAATTACCCATTTGAGTTCATAAGAGTACTGTTCCTTTTAGAGTGACACGTGTAGACATTCTTTAAACCAGCGTTTTAAACAGGTGGTCCGGGGACCACCAGTGGTCCCTGAGAGGGTTCCAGGTGGTCCTCAGCGAAGTTGGTTGACCAGATGTAACTCTTGAGAGTGTAAAAATGAAACCAAATGGACCCTTGCGGACACAGCTAGAAGATTGATGGTCTTTTTTGGTCTGTATATTTGGACTGTTTTTGTTTCACAAATCCAGCCTGGTATTGTGGACAAAAGCAAAAGAACCTTTAGTTTTTGGGTCTGTGGGGCTAAAATGTCCTCAAATGGTGGTCCGTGGCTGAAATGCTGAATAAATGGTGCTCCCTGGAGTCAAAAAGGTTGAAAACCCCTGCTTTTAAACAATTGTATGCAGTCAGAATAAACCAAAAGAGACCATGAGTTGCTTTTACTGATTCAAATAATGTGTTTGTTTGAATATCAGTCAATCGGCCAATGAATCCATTACGATACAATCATTAGTTTGCAGCCCTAATTCAAAACTATATCCAAACTATGCTTTCCTGTACAGGATTTGAACATTTACAAAAGAAAAATAATTCTGGGAACAAAAATATATGTTTATTTATTTATATTATTATTGTTATTAATCAAAATAGGTGATTCTACAAGCTTCCAATGCTTGTAGATCCATTGAGCTCTGGCTCGCACACAGACACACAGCTCTGTCTCCGTAAAACCGTGCTCTACCCATTTTATTCTAGTCTATGAGGAATATGAGTGGGGAAATTACTTCTGGGCTGCGGGGGCGGGACTGCTCGGCTCTATAGTGTTGCGTATTACCATGTAACATTTTGAGTGAATTACAAAGCTCTGTCGTTCATTAAAAAAAAAACAATTTATTGGTTCCTAAACAATATTACAAAATGAATTCACAGAGATAAATACAAGTTCATCACCATAGTACGGAATGTAAGAAATGGCCAGGATTAAAACAGCAAGGAAAAAACACAACTTTACACAATTTACAATTTACTTTTTTCCAGCACATTTCTGTCAGGCACATAAATAATTCTTTCCACATGCCATTGTGTATAGTGCAGTGATTCTCAAACATTTCCATGTCAAATAAATATTCATTTGGCAACGGCGTCCCCTTCTGATAATACTGTACCCCCCTCCCCCTTACAAGGTAATAACGTTTAGAAGATAACCACTTCCCTCTTTATAATAATGTAATACGAGGTTTTACATAAATATGTATCAGAGGCATGCACAGGGCTCAGTAAAATATTATTTTACTGAACCCAGTGCATGTCTCTGTTGTCATCGACACTGCTTCCTGGACTACAATTCCCATAGTGCTTTGATGCACTGCTCCTCCATGTGCAGTGCATAGGGGGAGGGGCTGTCTTACTGTAGCGCCGGAAGTAGTTGTCTGTGATCAGAGATACTGGATTGACAACCATACCTTTAATAATAAAATGGGTTGCACCTAAAAAAGTGGCAAAATTAAATGTTCTGTGGCATTCACTGTTGTCTTGAATTTCTGTCACTTTCTTGACTTTGTTCATGCTGTGTATGACCCCCATTTCTCCCAGAATCTGCCTCAAAGCAAAGTTGAAGTTTTTTCGGTGGGTGCAACCGACGCGTTTAGGAGCGATACTCATTCCACGAATGTCTGATTTCGACGCTCCATACCTTGTTGTAAAGGTGACTAATCGACGATTAAAACACATAAGAAGGGAAACACCCCCCGTCCCCGTCCCAAGGTGGGCGGAGGGTGTGTAGAGCCCAGGATAACATTAGGAATTGGCACTGGGTGAAAAAAATGGGTTACAAAAATCATGGGATATAAAAAAACAGCTAGAAAACATATCAGATACAATACCAATTGGTATTATTAAGGTGGACGGAGAAACTAATTCCCCATTATTAGGATTTCGAATTTATGCAGACCAAAAAAAAAAGAAATAACAATAATAGATGCCTCTTTGACCACTTAAGTTTGTTGGAGCGAATGTGTGCAAATGCTGAAGGCACGCTGCGTCGCTGCAGCGACGCTACTCGCGCGACTCCTCCGCGTCTCCCACTGCCACTCAAGTGACTGGCCAATCGCAAGGCTCAGAGCACCAGGGACGCAAAGAGGACAAAAATCGATTTTTGCACAATGGTCAGCTCTGAAATAAATAAAGCAATACTCCTGAATGCTGATTTAAGTATGGCTTGAAAAAAAGGGGGGGGGGGGGGGCACTCGCTGGCCTAGTGGCACAGGTGCATGGCATCCTATAGACTTTGGCCTGACCACACGTCGCATGTTCGAGTCCCGCTCGTGACGACCCTTTTGCTTGCTTCTCTCTGTCCCTCTTTCCTGTCAATTGATATACTTTCAATAAAAAGCAGAATAATCTAAAAACAAAAAAAATATTAACAGAACATTCAGTGATTTGGGTGCTTTTGGAAAGCCCTCCTCCGGTCTCCACGGTAACAAGATGTCCAACGGGCCGACGGCTCACACCAAGGCCCGCCCTCACTCCATTCAGATTGGAGGAAAGGCCATCCCTCTCGTCCTGATTGGACGAAAGATTTTTTTTTGTCACTGGGGACAGGGAGGAACTCCTTATATGGTCACCACACTCTATATTGGGGAGGATTAGCCAGAAAAGGAGAAAAAAAAGAAAAATGTTTGGTAACACTCAACCATACACAATTAAGCATTAAATTCATGATGAATTAAGTATTTACTTAAAACATTCACCGGTGCTCTGGACAAGGCGGTGCCGTGGTGAGGTGGAGTTAGATTATGTTTTTTAAACAAATCTGTTTACAAACAGTGTTTGTACACACTAAAGTTACCTCTACTACCTTTAAAGGTAAGGGAAGTGATTTCACTTTTGTCAGATATCACCCAAAAAATGTTTTTTCTATAAAATGCTCTATTATAAGGTGTGCAGACCATATATGGAGTTTCCCCCTCCCCACGTTAGCAGAGGAGCTAATAAAGTTCCCCAGGTGGAGGGTGAATTCTCCTCCAATCAGGATCGAGCAGCAGGTTCACATAGTGTAGCTACTGTTTGGCGCCCCTAGTGCACCAGGCTGGTACTACACCATGAATTTAAAATCACTTACCCTACCTTTAATGCTTCATTGTGTATAGTTATTATTAAGTGTTAAACAACAGGGTAAATAAATACGTGAACTCGCTTACTAGACTATATGGTGTAATTCATACCAGACAGCTCAATTCGTGGCTTGGAGAGAGCCGTCGTTTTTCAGACAGGGATAGAGCTGCGCAGTCAGGCCCCTTTCATAACTTCGCCCGCCGTTACAGAAACGAAATCCACTTTCATTTTCCTCATAGACCTTTCGAAAAATGGTTAATAAAAACACAATTGCGCCGTCGGCAAAACCAACTCGGGGCGCGACAACAAACACAATATCATCATATAATATTAGCAAGAAAGTACTGTAGAAAACGATACAAAACTGTTTGTTTCGTTTTTCATCTTAATTAATTAAGTAATTATTTGATTGTCCCAAAAGGTTGTGTGTTACGACCGAGTGTTGGCCTTGTCCGCGGCGTAATCGTCTTAATACGAATCATTTAAAAAAAAAAAAAAAGTCTATGAGAAAATGAATGAGGAATCCGTTTCTGGAAACAGGGGCGGTGACGTACTGCGCAGGTCTATAAAAGGGGACGGTGGGGGCTGAAGAAGCCCCGCCCTGTTTGACATCCCTGTACAGCAACCAGTGGTCCAGGGACCCACCAGTGGTCCTTGAGATGGCTCCAGGTCGTCCCCAGCTAAATGATGGAAAGTTGGTTAACACAGATGTAACTCTCAAGAGTGTAAAATGGAAACCAAATGGACCCTTGCGGGTCCATTTGGTTTTCATTTTCACACAGTTAAAATATTTATCATCTGAATTAGCCAAGTCTACACACAACTAGAGAATGTACCAGATTAACGGTTAGTTTGATCTCTGTTTGACTTTTGTCGTTTTGTCCCAAATCATATTGTGTCTGTGGGGTGTCTGTGGGGTGAAAATGTCCTCAAATAGGGGGGGGTCCGTGGCTCAAATGCTGAATAAATAGTGCACCCCACCCCACCAGGGGTTGACACTAAGATAGCTAGAAAGCAGTGAAAGACACAGAGGCAGAGTGCAATGACTGCCTTCAAGACAAATTCCATCTTGTGTTGTGTTATAGTGCACAAGTTGCACACTTGCCCCGAACGGGCAACCAGGTAGCAGTCTTCACTTGCCCCACCATTTTTTTTTTACTTGCCCCGGGAAAGCGGGCAAGTGTTAGTGTCAAGCCCTGGGCCCAACAACCCCGTTCAGGAGGCCCCGCGGCTGTGGAAGTTGAGGAAGCAGTTGTGGTGCCGCGAGATGCACAGGAACACGCAGCACTTGAGGCACATGACGCGCGACACGCGCTCGCAGCCGCCGAAGCGGCAGCGTCCGCCCTCCCCCTCCCCCTCGCCCAGCTGCTCCGGCCAGTGGCCGGCGCCGTCGTAGCGCGTGGACGCGTCCGGCAGCGAGGACGAGGAGGAGGAGCCGCCACCGACGACGCCCCGCGACGCGTCGGGAGGAGGGGTGGTGGCGTCCGACGAAGACTTCTGGTGAGCTGTCTGCCGAGGAGAAGAGAGAGAGAGAGGAGGTTGTTATTATTCTTATTATAGCACGATAAAAAAAGAACAAATGCAGAAATAAACAGTTGTAAAATACAGTACCATATTTTCTGGACTTTTTTCCACATGCTTTTATATATGCTTTTTTAACATTTTACTATGTCATTGATGTACCTTCGAGGCGTTGGTGGTTATAGTACAAGCCTATAGAGATGCGCAGTGACGTCACGGAAGTCTTTTCCCAATTCATTTTTCTCATAGACTTTTCGAAAATAATTTATATCAAGACTATTACGCCGCGGACGCAGCAAACTTGAGTCATGGCGAATCATGATGACACACACAAACTTTTGGAAAATAAAATAATTTCTAAGATGAAAAACGAAACAAAAAGTCTTGTATCATGCCGTTTTCTACTTCTTCCCAATTATATATTATATGACGATATTGTGTTTGTTGTCATGATTTGTCACGACCTGAGTTGGCTGTGGCCACGGCGTAATCGTCTTGATATAAATTATTTTCGAAAAGGTCTATGAGAAAAATGAACGGGGAAAAGACTTCCGGAACAGGGGCGGTGACATCACTGCGCATCTCTATAGTAGAGGTATTTGTACGTATCTTGTCCAGTGTTCTGTTTCACGTTGTTTGCTCTCTGCAAAGAGGCAGGGAATCCATCGCAAGGAATGAGGAAAACAAACTCTTCTATCAAGGCTACTAATGAATGTGGAATGCCAGGTGCAGGCGCGCGTCTGCGCGTCTGCGCTCTTTCATGCGCTTTGCTTTGATGGCATGGCATGGTTTGTTGATGGATTTCAGAAGAAGGATTTTGAAGGTGTGGTTCCAAAAAACGAACCAGTACTTATTGTGTAAAAGTCATGTGTTTACATTGGAATGAATGAGCAAGGGGGCGGGGCTTAGCTAAAGGTACAATCGAAGAAGAACAAACAAACAAATAAATAAATAAATAAATAAATAAATGAAAACACAAGTTCTAACCTTGGGGGTAGGGGGTCTTCGAGGGGACACGGCGTCCTGGGGGTCGCGACGGTTCAAGTCCGTAGGCGTCGCTACTGCGTCGCCCTCGCCGAGGATGAGTGCCTTGGACACGTCCAGACGGAACGCCATGAAGCTCAGAGGCTCCGCCTCCGCGTTGCTGCCGCTGCTGCCGCCACCGCGCTCCTGTCTGAAGACGACATGTGTCGATCGAAGCTCAGTTAGAATCGTTAGGTTACAGGCCCCGGATCTAACATTTCTCTATAGACCTGCGCAGTGACGTCACCGCCCCTGTTCCAGAAGTGGATTCCCTAGACTTTTCAAAATGTTTAATAGTAGTTTAATAGTTAACCGCGAGTTAACTCAGCCTTGCACACTAAACACTTGCCCGCTTGCCCGAGTTAACTCAGCCTTGAGTTAACTCGATTCATTTTTTTTTTAGTGCGAGATTAACTCACAGTAAAACCAAAGGCCATGTGTGTCTATTCGGTTCAATTTCGCCAAATGCAGGTGAATAATTGTTAAATATCTGCATCAGTTAAGTTACTTTAAAATAAGCCTACACAATTAGAGAATGTAGAAAACTTTTTACAAAATGTGCATGTTTGCTCCCAATGATATCAACATCAAATTCTTGGCAAATTCTTTATTTAGGTCTGGAAGTCTAAATAAATGTCATCAAATGGTGGTCTGTGGCTCAAATGAGAAATAAATAATTGACCTTGATAAGAATATTCTTCAAAAACACTCATTTAAGTATATTTTAGAACTCATAAAAATATGCAATTAAACTGCAATTAATCAAAGATTAACTAAGGGCAATCATGCAATTAATCACGATTAAATTTTTTAATCGATTGACAGCTCTAATAAAAACACAATTGCTCCGCGGACAAAACCAACTCGGGTCGTGACAAATCATGACAACAAGCACAATATTATCATATAATATCTAATTAGCAAGAAGTAGAAAACGGCAGGATAGGACACTTTTTGTTTCGTTTTTTTTATCTTAGAAATTATTTGATCGTCCCAAAAGATTGTGTTGTGTCATCATGATTTGTCACAACGACCCGAGTTGGCTTTGACCGCGGCGTAATCGTTCTTATAGGAATCGTTTTCGAAAAGTCTATGAGAAAAAATGAATGGTGGAATCCGTTTCTGGAACGAAAGAGAAAAATGGTATGGGGGCAGCTTCATCGCCCGGTAATATCAGATCTACTCAGCTCATAGTGTGCTGATCTGAAAAAATATCAGACCTACAAGCTCATAGCGCGCCACCGAGTGGCGCGCTATGAGCTTGTAGGTCTGATATTTTTGAAAACAGTGAAAAATGTGGCAAAATCTTGAATCACTTTTCAGTTCAAAGTGGACAACCAAAACCAAACCAACCAAACCAAACCAAAACCAGTCAAGTGTTACCTGCAGTTGTAGTGGTAGTTTTAGAAGTGGGGTGACGCCTCTTTAAGGGGGAATTCCACTCATTAACATGGGATGAAACTCATTAACATGGTGAAACCCATCTTGATGATGTCAATCAAGATTTATTTCACCATGCTAATGATTTTTTTCAGACCTCCATTTCTAGGAAACACAGTATGGGGGGGGACTGTTTTACCATGTCCACACAACATCTCTAAGGTATATTAATGGCATAGTAAAATATTGAAAATGAGTGGAATTCCCCTTTAATAAGTGGTCATTTTTGTTATCCTGTGTTGTTTCCCAAATCCAGCCTGGAATTGTGGACAAAAACAAAAGAAATCCTGAAGAAAGTTTTGGGTTTGTGGGGCTAAAAATGTCATCAAATAGTGGTCTCTGTGGCTCAAATACTGAATAAATAGAGGTCCCTGGTGTTCAAAATGGTTGGTCTGACTCTTACTTTTATCTTGAAATTAAATTAATATCACGCAGACTTTAGTTCAGCCTTCAGTCTTGGTCCTCCACAATATTTCTTGTATCTCATTTGGCCCTTGGGGAAAATAATTGCCCACCCCTGGTTATAATATATCTATGGGTTACCTGTATTGCAACAAGCGTTGAACAGAGCCAGGTCCACCAGGTACCAGAGCACCGCCTGGGGCCAGCGTCCATTTGGTTGTAGTGGACGAG
>JBBWWP010000062.1:0-11849 GCA_039105355.1 Benthosema pterotum | reverse complement strand
CCCCCCCCCCCCCCCCCCCCCCCCCCCCCCCCCCCCCCCCCCCCCCCCCCATGCCCATGCCTAGAACGCCCCTGCTGGCAGAGAGGACCCATTAGAACACTCCATACTAACGGCTCTCTACAGAGACATGACATCACTGCATGCATGTGTGGAGGTCAGAGGTCAGCGGTGCTGGATGGATCACAGCATGCCAGAAGTTTTGTTTCTGGGATGGATTCAGTAGAATAGGGTAAGGTACTGTATGTCCACATAACGCTTTGTTTTCGGGACGCGGAAACAAAGAATGTGTGTTCCTGATCGTTTCCTCCCAAAGGGACTTTTAATCTAGAAAGGTTATGTCCTACAGTCAGTGAGATCTGGTCATCACAGATTAGTAATATGTTCAAACTCTAAGTACAAACATTTAGGACGACTGTCGAGCCAAATCGACTTTGTAGTCTTAGAGAAATGGACGCAGAAAAACAGTTTGATGGAACTTACACCTTATGAGAGAGTAAAATCTCTGATGAGCCAGCCATTGATCATAATAAACAGACCTTCCCTGTGTTTCTTCACTAGTCTGATCCAGATGAACAGTTTGCTGACCATGGGGCTATCTCTCTCCTTTCTTCTCTGAAATGTGGAAAAATCACCTATGGGTCGAAACTGGGCAGTTCCCGAGGACCGACTCGGCTGACTGACTAAATGAAAGAGAATATCGGCTCTGACCCGGCCGATAAACTGTCGTGTTTGGTTAGCCTGGCTCAGCCCTGAATCCGTGCCTTAAAAAATACTAGCTTATTTCTTTCCCTGTGTTTCAAGGACTGGCTTCCTGGCTTTGGGGCTGTTTGTGCCGGTTGGAAATCCAATCCCAGCACCGATTGGCCAACCGCCCTGTCAATCACTTCGTTCCAATGTCGTCATCCAATCCCAGCACACTGATTGGCCAACAGCCTTGTCAATCACTTCGTTCTGCTTCGTCGTCTGCTTCCCAATATTCTTATGGGTTCATATGAACCAATCACCATTAGGACTGCTGCTTTGATAACGCCCATAGAAGAGAAACTGCTGTGGTAGAGAGGAACTTCAGTCTGAATAATGAAGTGAAACATCCTAGAAACTGCTGTGGTGGTAGAGAGGGACTTCAGTCTGAATAATGAAGTGAAACATCCTAGAAACTGCTGTGGTAGAGAGAGGGACTTCAGTCTGAATAATGAAGTGAAACATCCTAGAAAATGCTGTGGTAGAGAGGGACTTCAGTCTGAATAATGAAGTGAAACATCCTAGAAACTGCTGCGGTAGAGAGAGGGACTTCAGTCTGAATAATGAAGTGAAAGATCCTAGAAACTGCTGTAGTAGAGAGGGACTTCAGTCTGAATAATGAAGTGAAACATCCTAGAAACTGCTGTAGTAGAGAGGGACTTCAGTCTGAATAATGAAGTGAAACATCCTAGAAACTGCTGTGGTAGAGAGGGACTACAGTCTGAATAATGAAGTGAAACATCCTAGAAACTGCTGTAGTAGAGAGGGACTTCAGTCTGAATAATGAAGTGAAACATCCTAGAAACTGCTGTGGTGTAGAGAGGGACTTCAGTCTGAATAATGAAGTGAAACATCCTAGAAACTGCTGTGGTAGAGAGGGACTTCAGTCTGAATATGATGTGAAACTAATGACAATTCAGACTGAGGTCAGGTTAGGGTTTGGGCAGAATTTAATAAACCCCAAAGTCTGGTGTGGAATCCAGTATCTGGACCACGGTGAGGATGATGACTTATTATCTGGCCACAAGCTCTTGTTAATACATTTCATTGGTTCGATATTTCTTTATTTAAAACCCATAAAATACACATTCAATCACTGTGTGTAGTCAGTAGTGTGACAAAGACACAAAGCAGGGACTCGTTTTTTACGCCAAAGCATAAAAAAGCTGAAACAACGGAGCCTAATAGGGAAAAATGAGATTTATGCCTGATGGCAACCAGATAAAATATTGGTTATGACATCAGCCTTCGTTATCTTGTAAGAGTTCTGGAATACTTTTATTCAAGCGTTCGTATTTTTTACAGTCACTGTTAAAAGTGTGTTCATACTTGGACGCACCGTAAATCCATCTGCAGGGGGGGATCTAGGGATGGGCATGGGGGGGGGCAATGCCCCCTAAATGCCCAAACCAACCAACGTGATGGCATGCAAAACAACCCAAATTTCAAAGATATTTCAAATTAAAGTACTTATATTTAAAATGATTTAAAACACTACTACTGCTACTAACTAACTACAGCTGTGTCACCACTAAACCAACAGCATTTCATCATTGAAAACAGAAAACTCTCTGAGTCAGACCTTTAGCTTTATGCATGCTGCGTGTCTGTTGCAACTTCAACAACAACTGATGTTATTATTGATGCTTTACTTGACTAATAAAAGTGCTGGAACTGAAAATGGTATGGGTGCGGCTTCATCACCCGTGGCGCGAAGCGACATTTCCTCATACCATTTTCTCATACCTTTTTCCCATAACATTTTCTGCTGCCCCCCCAATTGGTAAATGTTACATCCGCCCTGTCCATCTCCAGTCTTACTGCCTGGCCAATCAGAGAGCCTGTATGTAATACCCAATGGGAACTGTGGTTTAAATCACGAGCCAATCATTATTCAGTACTCTCTCGTCCAAAAGGATTTATGTGAGGAACGTATTCCTGCCAGCATACAGTACCTTTGAGCAAGGCAGTGCCTCAGAGGTTGTGTCCAAGGGCTCCTTTTAGGGGGTCCCCAGCAAAAATGCCCTAATGGTGCATCAAAATCAGGGGTTTAAATACTTTAAACCCCTTTTATATCAGCTATTTGAAAATGGCAGATGTACCGTACAAGCTCCACGCCTAATAATAATAATAAGAAAGAAGAAGAAGAAGATGAAGAATACTTTCAAAACAAATCTTGTGTTTAAGTAGCCTGGGAGGTGTACTCGATGTACAAGTACACCCCCTGGACATGACGTTACTCCCCAATCCAACCCTTGATGTTCCGAGCCAGAGCCTTTGGTATGACCCTTCTGGGGATCGAACTGTTGGTGTGAGCACCTAGACGCTAGTATAGAGGGTATGTGAAGCACATAACGGTAATCTTAATACTGAGTTTCAAGAAGTGCTTTTGGCTTTGACAGGCCATTAATCCAAACAACAGGAAAGCCCTATCTGTATTACTCACTTTAAACTCAATCTGCTACTCTATTTGCCACAGTCTAGTGGTCCCTCCTTATACAACCCATTATTGACCCTTAGTGTACCCTTTTAACTATTGAAAAATAGCAGATCTACAAGCTCATAGCGCGCCACCGAGTGGCGCGCTATGAGCTTGTATCTCTGCTATTTTTGAAAAATCGTGAAAACGTGGTGCAAATCTTTGAATATTATGTTGTTCAGAAACTAGAAATATAGACATGACACAATGGGTTAAAGGTCTTGTCAGTGACATGGAAATGTTAGAGAACAACCTGCTCTACTCATCTGGATCTACGGTGGTTCTGTAGTTAGAGAACAACCTGCTCTATACTCATCTGGATCTACGGTGGTTCTGTAGTTAGAGAACAACCTGCTCTATACTCATCTGGATCTACGGTGGTTCTGTAGTTAGAGAACAGCCTGCTCTATACTCATCTGGATCTACGGTGGTTCTGTAGTGTAGAGAGACATTTACAGGCCCATTCCCTGTAGTTAATGTCCCGTACAGAAGGTCTCAGTCACTCCCCCCCTGGTCCTGTCAACTAACTGCTTTATTACTGAAAGCATCTTCTGTTACACTCACTGTTGATGTTGAACAGGGCTTGACACTAACACTTGCCCGCTTGCCCGGGGCAAGTAAAAAAAATGGTGGGGCAAGTGAAGACTGCTACCTGGTTGCCCGATCGGGCAAGTGTGTAACTTATAACACTATGCACTATAACACAACACAAGATAAATTTGTCTTGAAGGCAGTCATTGCACTCTGCCTCTGTGTCTTTCCTGCTTTCTAGCTATCTCTACCTATCTCTCTCCCAGGTCCATTTGGTTCCAAACTATCATTTTGCTGGGGTCAGGGACCACTGGGTCTGTGTGACCACTATGGACTAATTAAGAGTGTAAAAATGAAACCAAATGGACCCGCAAGGGTCCATTTGGTTTCATTTTTACATTCTTAGGAGTTACATCTGGTTAACCAATTTAGCTGGGGACCACCTCTAACCCTCTCAGGGACCACATGTTGAAAACCCCTGGTTTAAAGCACCCAAGTAGGAAGTAAACTTAAATGCAAAATTTACAATATATTTTTGGGGGGTGACCATGACCTGAGGGGCAAGTAGAACCTGACTTGCACTTGCCCGATGGGCTGTGTCACCACTAAATCAACAGCATTTCATCATTGAAAACAGAAAACTCTCTGAGTCAGACCTTTAGCTTTATGCATGCTGCGTGTCTGTTGCAACTTCAACAAAACTAATTTTATTATTGATGCTTTACTTGACTAATAAAAGTCCTGTAACTGAAAATGGTATGGTATGGGTATGGGTGCGGCTTCATGGGTGATGAAGCCGCACCCATACCATTTTCTATTGCCCCCAATTGGGGAAAGGTTTTATCCGCATGTGTATCTGCTATTTTCAGTGCGAGGCACATGGAGGAGGTGTGTGCGACCGAACCGGACCAGAGTACACTGTATTTATCTGCCCATTAGTGTGAACTTGGAGCCGTTTGTGTGAGACCAAATCCCCAGCATGGTGACAACACTACTGGGGAGAGACTGACGGAGTAGCTCTGTCTAGCATGTGTTCAACTAGACGTTACTTCACTGATGTGTTGATGATAATGTCATTCTGTTCTCTCTCTCTGTACATCAATATCATCTGACCCAGCAGAGTCTGAGGACCTTCAATTACAGGATAAATCACATCTAAATCAGTAATCAGGTCAGTATAACAGATGTCCTTCATACCAGGGGCGGATCTAGGCATGGGCATGGGGGGGGGGGGGGGGGGGCAATGCCCCCCTAAATGCCCTGGCTGCCCCATCAAACATGATGCCATGGAAAATAACCCAAAATTTCAAAGATATTTTAAATTAAAGTGCTTATAATTAAAATGATATGATGAAAACACTACATGCTACTAACTATAACTACAATTGTTGTACCACTAAACCAACAGCATTTCATCATGGAAATCATCACATCACGTATCTGTTGCAACTTCAACAACAACTGATGTTATTATTGATGCTTTACTTGACTAATAAAAGTCCTGTATCCAAAAAATGGTATGGGTGCGGCTTCATCAACCGTGGTGCGAAGCGACACGGGGGATGAAGAAGCCCCCCAATTGGGAAATGTTACATCCGCCCCTGCTTCATACTGCAGCCAGAATGTTATCGGAGTTAGAATGTGTGTCAGGAAGGTGAACACACTGAGTCACACTGTTGTCACAATGTCACATCTTTTTGGAAAATGAGTATGAAAATATTTAATTTGGCATCTAGTAAGTGTATGATAAACGTTGACATAGTGATAGGAGAGATTAACAAGTGTTAAAGAGGCTGTTTTCTAAGTGTATAAATAATAAGATTATGCCTTGATGTTATTGACCTGCACCTTGGTGCACTTTCATGGGAATGGGCACCAGTGTTGGGAAGTAATTCATTACATATTACTGTAATATTATTACTAGGGTTGTCCCGATCACGTTTTTCTGCTCCTGATCCGATCCCGATCATTCCAGTTTGAGTATCTGCCGATCCCGATATTCCCCAAATCCGATCACTTTTTTTTTGCTTGCGATACAATACCGACAATTGTTCCCGATCAGATACATTTTGCAAATGCATTAAGAAAAAAAGGACTAAAACTCAATTAAATTGTCCCAGAAAAAGATCTTATATGAAGTCCACCAAATAGCAGAATGATATAGCAGACTAGAATAGCACTCCTCACTCAAATGTGCACTTGGGCAACTCCAAAGCAAATGCCACAACATTTATTTACCCTCCATAGTGTCAACCATTTACCACTGTGTCAGATCTCTGGTTATACTGCTATATTTACCAATACTGAATGGTCTGATGAGAACAAATAAGGGCCATTGTGATACTTTTCTGGATCAGATACAGTATTGCCGATACTGATTACAACCCCAATTCCGTTGAAGTTGGGACGTTGTGTAAAATGTAAATAAAAACAGAATGCATTGATTTGCAAATCGTTTTCAACCTCTATTCAGTTGAATACACCACAAAGACAATATATTTAATGTTCAAACTGATAAACTTTATTGTTTTTGGAAATTATACAATCTTTTGTAAATTGATCCCTGCAACACGTACCAAAAAAGTTGGGACGGGGGCAACAAAAGACTGGAAAGGTCATGAATGCACAAATAACGCCTGTTTGGAACATTCCACAGGTAAACAGGTTAATCTTAAACAGTTTAATATCGTGTTGTTGGGTATAACAGGACCATCCCAGTCGTTCACAATCAAAGATGGGGCGAGGTTCACCACTTTGTGAACAATTCTGTGAGAAAATCATCCAACGGTTTTAAAAACAATGTTTCTCAACATTCAATTGCAAGGAATTTGGTGATTTCATCATCTACAGTCCATAATATAATCAAAACGTTAACCTGTTTACCTGTGGAATGTTCCAAATAGGCGTTATTTGTGCATTCATCATCTTTCCCAGTCTTTTGTTGCCCCCGTCCCAACTTTTTTGGTACATGTTGCAGGGATCAATTTACAAAAGATTGTATAATTTCCAAAAACAATAAAGTTTATCAGTTTGAACATTAAATATATTGTCTTTGTGGTGTATTCAACTGGATAGAGGTTGAAAACGATTTGCAAATCAATGCATTCTGTTTTTATTTACATTTTACACAACGTCCCAACTTCAACGGAATTGGGGTTGTAGAACCAATATGACAAAAGAGAGCCGATCCGAAACTTTTCCCGATACAGTATCGGGACATTCCTAATTATTACCATTTCCAGCTAAAGTAGTAGTAGGATATTACCCTGGCAAAATGTGTAACATGTGATCTGTTAATGAGCTTGTTGTTGCATGATGTGAAAACAGAACAGATCTACAAGCTATCAACAGATAACAACAGAGATGTGCAGTAGTTTGTAGATCATAATCCACCGCAGCATTCTGCACACATGACCTACACTACAAGTTGTCTCTAAACACATTGTGTTGTACATCTCTATTCTTTAACACATGACCTACACTACAAGTTGTCTCTAAACACATTGTGTTGTACATCTCTATTCTTTAACACATGACCTACACTACAAGTTGTCTCTAAACACATTGTGTTGTACATCTCTATTCTTTAACACATGACCTACACTACAAGTTGTCTCTAAACACATTGTGTTGTACATCTCTATTATTTAGCCAGTGGGAGGAGGGGGGGCTGGGGAATGTAATAAAGTAATATGTAACATATTACTCTTTGAAGCAATAAGTAATAATAACAATAATATCAGTACTTCTTCAATGTAAGCAGTCATAAGTAAAGTAGAGATATTATTCTCCTAAGTAATACTAGTGCCCAACACAGACATTTAAAAAACAACTGCTGTAGCCAGCTGGATTTGAACCGGGGGTCTCCTACTGTACATGGGCATGCAAACCTCCACCACTCATCCAAAGGGGAATTCCACCTGTCACAGGCAGACATTAATCCTACTACAGTACTGCACTATGCTGCGTTCACCTCTCCATGAAATCACATCCTGAACTGGTTCCAGAACTCAACTGTCTGGATTCAAACCAGCGACTCCTGCATGGAAAAGTAAACATGCTCCAACTGATCTATTAGTCAGTACAGTAGGTTGGAGAGGATCATTGTCCTCCTTTCAACGTGCTGGACCTCTAGACCAGTGGTTTTCAACCTTTTTGAGTCCAGGGCCCACTATTTATTCAGAATTTGAGCCACGGACCACCATTTGATGAGTTTTGGGCCAAAACTAAAGATATATTTTGCTTTTGTCCACAATTTCAGGCTGGATTTGGGGAAACCAAACAGTCCAAACATACAGATCAAAATGACCATTAATCTTCTACAGGTACATTTGTGTAGTTGTGTATCCTTGGGATAATTCACATGATGAATATTTTAACTCTACCAAATTTGGTTTCATGTTTACGCTCTCAAAGCCTCATTTAGCCTGGGGACCACCTGGAATCCTCTCAAGGACCACTGGTTGAAAACCACTGGTGTAGAATAACTCCAGTGCGTTCAGGTTCTCATCCTACCTGCGTGTGAGAGCTGCAGACGGGGTCCAGTCTGGCTCCAGGTGGTCCCTCCCTCGGTCGGGTCGCTCTGAGCTCCGGGGACCACCAGCATGCAGAGCAGAGACAGCAGGGTGGTCCCCAGGACCCCCAACACACAGCCGGCGGATGTCATCATCATCATCATCACAGGAAGATGCACACCGCGGTCAGCGCTTTCACAGTGTCAAAGAGGAGGAGAAGCAGCGACGAATCCAGCCCCGCTCACATCACACAGGGTGTGACGGTGACCGCACAGCGTTGGACAGCAGCTACAGGAGAGGAGAGACGGGTACAGGGTACAGGAAAAAAACATGTCAATGTTTGTAAAATGCAAAATGAGTTAAATCCATTTTCCTCGATAAAATAGAGCAGGGGTTTTCAACAGGTGGTCCGGGGACCACCAGTGGTCCTTGAGAGGGTTCCAGGTGGTCCCCAGCTAAGTTGTTTTAACCAGATGTAACTCTTGAGAACGTAAAAATGAAACCAAATGGACCTGGCGGGTCCATTTGGTTTCATTTTTACACTCTCAAGAGTTAAAATATCCATCATGCGAATTAGTCCAAATCTACACAACTAGAAGATTAATGGTCATGGACAGAAGCAAAAGAAATCTTTAGTTTTGGGGTCTGTGGGTCTAAAAAAATATCCTCAATTGGTGGTCCGTGGCTCAAATGGAATAAATGGTGGTCCTGAAATAGAGAGTTCACCTGCAGCAAATGATGCTGAGAAAAAAAAAAACCAAAAAATGATTCTCCGACGTTACACAGTAAATACAGGCATATTTATAGTAAATGCACAGTGATATCTGAGAAGAATCCCCCCAGCACAAGGCCAGCTGTATCTTTACATACATACAGTTATCTTATGGTTTTATGAGCAGTGGGTTATATCACTGGGGTCATGTCTATGTTCTCTCACTATATCACAACAATATCCCTACTGTACATATCTGGAAAACAAAATCATGAAAGAATTATAATGTCATGTGGACCTGAGCTCATCCGTACATCAGATGATGATAGTGTCACACACTGTACATTATCTTTGATAATGTCTACATGTAAGTACTGTGCAGTGTTGCCAACTTCCAAAATCCAAAATGCACTAGTGTCGCTTCCAAAATGCACTAGAATGCACTAGATGCTTGCCTGGAAGGGAATATATAAACATACAGATCAAAATGACCATTAATATTGTATATTCTCTAGTTGTGTAGACTTGGGCTAACACACATGAATATTTTAACTCTTTGAGAGCGTAAAATGAACCAAATGGACCCGCAAGGGTCCATTTGTTTTTTTTTTTACGCTCTCAAAGAGTTACATCTGGTTAACAAAACTGTCCATCATTTAGTCTGAGGACCACTGGTTGAAAACCACCATCATAGGAGGTGAAAAATGAGGGTTTTATCTCTGGTGCCTGTCAATCAATTTCGCCCCAACTCACCAGCCAAAAAGCACTAGATTTTCCGCCAGGAGTTTTTTACTAATTTTGGCGTAGGGGGGGGGGGGGGGGGGGGGGGGGGGGGTCTGAAAAAGCGCTACATATAGCGACAAATGTGCCAAGTTGGCAACATTGGTACTGTGGCACTGGCAACAAGCACTACTTACAAGCTACTGCATAAACAAGTTGCATGCATTACAAACATCAATATGTGAAAATAACCATATATAAATGTTAAAAAAAAGTGGGCGGCAGTGGATCGGGGGTAGAATACACAGATGGTTAGCGCATTGGGTCGAGAGCAAAGAGAGAGAAAGAGTCAGAACAAGTCATTTGTTCCATATAGATCACCATGCAGACAGAGGAGGAATGACAGCTGATGTTTGGAATATTTCAGAGTCCAAATTATTTACAATATTTATGTTGAATAACAAGCATGAAGGAGGACAACACACGACGACTTGCAATAAATACAGATTTGAGAACTCTGATCAAAACTCTTATTTTATCCAACGACAAGCCAGGAAAAAAAATGAAATAAAACATTTTTAAGTACGCAATCGTAAGCTTTTATTTCTGAAGTCTGGGTCAAGAGTGACTTATTTTGATACAATGGTGGTGGTCACCTCACTCGACTTCTGAATAATCGGAATGGCTTGAATGCTCGACAGACCTGGAAATATAGCAATATTTTTTAAGGTGGTTTAAAAGTAATATTTAATAATCTATTATTTGTATAGATACTTTTCATTGAAATAAAATGATGCAGCTCAAAGCTGTTACATTATACACTACATCAAGAGGAAGACAAAAAAGTGGGTATAAATTAAAGAGATCATTAAAATACATCAAAGAAGCAGTACAGTGATGACCTGAGATAAGGCATAAAAAATAAAATCATAAAATAAAGAACACAGAGATCAACCTTTAAAAGCAAGTGCATAGAAGTACGTTTGAGTTGTGCTTTAAAAATGTCTACAGAGGCTGCCTGTCAATTGTATAATGGGAGTTTGTTCCACGCAGTCGGTCCATAGAAGCAAAAGGCCTCACTAATGTTTTTTTAGTTGCCATTTAGGCACCGCAAGAGGCCTGCAGTGGGAAGATCCCTTGGGCTTAAATTTGGGCACTTCTTAGTAAGTAGTTAGGAAGGTGCAAGTCATTTAAGCGCTTTATAGACAAGTAAAAGAATTTTAAAATCAATTCTAAACACACCCTTAGCCATGTATGTGGCTTCACAGGAGTAATCAGTTCTCTCATCTTAGTTTTAGTTAAAACTCTGGCTGCCGCGTTTTGGACTAGTTGTAATCTGTCAGTTGTTTTCTTGGGAGGCCAGAGAAGAGTGCATTGCAGTAGTCAAGCGGGAAAATACAAAGGCGTGGATCAGGGTTTTAGCATCATCAATGACAGATAGGCCCTGATTCGTGCAATGTTTCTAAGGTGAAAAAAGGCATAGTCTTGGTGACATGATTATGTGTGATTATTAAAACAACGTACAATGACCACCCCCATTTCTTTACTGTGCTATTACTTTCTACAATCAGTTGCCAAGTCTGCTTAGTATTGATTCTTTTTGTCGCTGGAGACAATCTCCGAAATCTGTTTTATAACGTTTATTTAGAAAGTTCTCACTCATCAGCATTTATGCTAGACAGACAGACAGGTCAGCAAATGGATTCAGGACTTTCACAAATTATACTTATAACTGGGTATCATCGGCATACTATTAACCACTGATGTGTAATAAGTTTCCTAGCGGCAGTATGTATAGGGAGAACAAAAGGGGACGAGTATTGAGCCCTGTGGATACAGAATGATGTCATGTTTGTCAGAGTCAAACTCAGCTAGCTTTACATAATAGTTTCTGTTTGATAGATAGGAGGAGATCACCAAGGCTGGCTGATGATAGACCTACCCAGTGCTCCAGCCGGTGAATTAAAATGAATGATCGATGGTGTCAAATGCAGCCGTAAGATCGAGAAGTAAAAGTACAGATAATTTTTTCTTGTCAGATACTACCTGAGATCATGATTACTTTTACAAGAGCTTTTTCTAGTGTTTCGACCTGCCGCGCCGGTTGGAATTTGTTATGCACCTTACATTATACTCCTAAAAACACATCCAA
>JBBWWP010000061.1:0-12693 GCA_039105355.1 Benthosema pterotum | reverse complement strand
CTTTTCTCTTTACATACCCTCGAATGAAGTCAGGTTGCCAGTTAAGTTTTCTCTCTCGCGGCTCGAGCAGAGAGGTTCTGCACATCTGACTTCCAGCTGCGCAGGTCGCGGGGCCTGCGAGAGCAGCTGCTGGTCATAAATCACCCGGGCTGGAGGAGCTCTGGCAGGCCTTCTTCTGTCAACCGTGAAACAAAGACGATAGAGGTGGTGGGGGGTCAGAGGTATGGCAACCTGGGGAACAGCAGGAGACTGCACTGCGTCAAGTGCCAGAACCATTATAACCGTACTGTACACCGCCAAAACCATCAGAACCCCCGCAGTTGTTGGGTTCTGCCTGGTGGCCCTCCCTCAGTCAGTTATATTTAGTGGCAGGGTTTTCAACCTTTTTCATATACCAGGGCCTCACCATATTTATTCAGAATTTGAGCCACACACACACCACAACACACACACACACACACACACACACACACACACACACACACCACACAACACACACACACACACACAACACACACACACACAACACACACACAACACCATTTGATGACATTTTAGCCCCACAGACCCAAAAAAGTAAAGATTTATTTTGCTTTTGTCCACAATATGGATTTGGGAAAACAAAAGCAGGCAAATGTACAGATCAAAATGGCTGTTAATCTTCTACGTCCTCTAGTTGTGCATACTTGGGCTGATTTAGATGATGAATATTTTCATTCTTGAGAGTGTAAACATGAAACCAAATGGACCCCAAGGGTACTCTCTCATAGAGTTCATCTGGTTAACCAACTTTCCATCATTTAGCCTGGGGACCACCTGGAATCCTCTCAGGGACCACTGGTGGGCCCCGGGCCACCTGTTGAAAACAGGTGGTCCTGGTAGCGAGGCACCAAATATTCTGCTTCACAAAATATTCGACAGAAAATGGCTAAAAATGCATTTTCAGCCTATTTGGTTTGGCTGAAAACATGTCACTGAATAGTGTATGCAATTCATGCATTCAAAAGGGCAGAATAAATGTTTTATGAACCCATAATATTGATTAAGTTACATTAACGTTCCGCCATAATCACGTAGCTTTTAAATTACCAATATGACAGCAATGGTAGGAAAAAGGATTTCCCTTTTAGTTCACTCCAAAATAGATGTGTGTGAGTGGTTATTGTTAAACTTTGATGCCACATTCACACAAATAGCGACAAAAGTTATGAACATGTACCGATAGGCCTGTGTCAGTTTGAATAAACGCTGCTTAACATGCTTGTTGGCGTCGTCGTCAAATGTAGAAAGAAAACTTAAAAAGACTTAAAAATAACAGACTGGGTGTAGAGAGGCTGGGAGTGGAAACAATTCCACAAACAAAAATATTTGACATGATTGATGCTTCACTGCGCCTGGCATCAGTTTGGATCTTCACATTGCTGCTCTGGTGAAGATGGCGTGTATTTGTCACTGCTTGTGTGAACGCAGCATGGAAGTGAATAAATGGACCCGCCATGCTTCTTTCAGCCATAAAGGACCACTCCAAATTCGTTGAGGAGTGCCATGTGTCACAGTAAAATATGCAGTGTTCATTTAACTCTGTGAGAGTGGAATCAAGCGGTGGTGAGATGACGTTATGGAGGTGCAGAGGGCGCGAGTCGGATACCAGAGGCTGCAGGCCTATTACTGAATGCAAGGTCAGGAAGCGTGGCGTAATATGGTATGCAAGCAATTATACCGCCATGCACAGAGCATCAGAGCTATAGCGGCAGGCAGAGAGGACAATGCACATAGAAGTATTTTTGATTGTTTCACAGACATATAGCTATATGTTGCAATGAAAATTAGACCATTATGAGATCTAAAATGAGATCTTTACATGGTTTCTGCTGCACAATGCACAGATGTTCTCAAAATAGGCAGAATGAAAGAAAATGAAAATACACCACAATTAATTAAACGGTTTCTTTCCATGCCAATAGGGAATAAGCAATCATGCTCATCCTTTGTGCAATGAAACGTCCACCAGAAATTTTAATTTTAAACACTTAAAACGATCTAGTAGTGTGCAGTAATGAATGGGGAGAAGGTAATGTAGCGGAGATTTCGTTTTAGATAAAACTGCCAGTGCCACTCAAGTAGCATCAATACAAGACCAAACCCTAAAGATGACAAGACTTCCCATTCAGGACTCAGTTCCAATCCCACCTTCCATTCATTCTGGCGCGCGTGCGTGCGTGCGTGCAATCCGTGCATGTGCGTGCGTCTCTGTTTGATGTGAACCGGGGCTACAAAAGGTTGGTAACTCAAAAACCGCCTTTCATTCAAAGGCACCTCAGAGCATATTTACACTTTACCCCACACAAGGCAGCATGCTTTCACAGAGATTATGACAATAAATTGGGTGTTATTTTACGAGACCCTGAATCCCTGCCAAAGGCAGAGGGATCGGAGAGAAAGGAGCATAAGAATGGCTTGAGGAGCTACAGAGAAGGGTTTGGGTGGGGGCTGTAGAATGGGGATAGTGCTTAAACGGTCTACCTATCTCCCTACCGCAGCTCCACTTACCTCAGAAATCATCATCATATTCTCTACAATACAGAGGCAAGGTGCACTGTCTGTTTCTCACTGTCTCTCTCTCCACCTCCAGCAATTAAAAAAAATATATACTCTCTTGAGCGTCTCTTTTAATCAACTCAGGTATATTTTCCTCATTATCTGGGCACAGCAATATTTTAAGTTGTATATACTTCTATTTCGTAAAAATGGAATCTTAAATCTAATTGTTGCAGTAGTTGGATATACCAGTAGTTGCATATAGTAAAAGTAAAAGTTCAAATATATATATATATTATATAATGGACTAATGTCAGCCTTTATTAGTAATTTCGAGGGCCGATTCTGATGCTTCGGCGTGATTGAGGCTGGAGAACAACTGTTAGTAACAGTTGTTTTTTTTCTGCCTCTGAATGGACCTTGCATGGGAGGAGGCAGGCAGGCTAAGATGATCCATTGTGATCCAAGTCACAACTATGTGCAACTGTATATGCAATATGAGTAAAAACATATGCTTTATTAGAACTTTGGAAGGGAGGGGAGGGAGGAGTGGTGAATTTGAGGAGGGAGGGTAGTGGAAAGCCATAAAACTTTTGAGAAAGGCAGCTGACTGGTATACAATCCAAGTAACTGATTTGATCATATAGGCACATCACTAATCGTCTTACTTCTTGGCAAGGACGCATATTTTATTTTCAATTTAAGGGATCAATCTTTTGCTTTTCTCCACAATTACAGACTGAATTTGGGAAACAAAAACAGTCAAACATGCAGATCAAAATGACCATTGATCTCCTACCTTCTCTAGTTGTGTAGACTTGGGCTAAATCACATGGTGAATATTTTAACTCTTGAAGAGCGTAAACATGGAACCAAATGGACCCGCAAGGGTCCATTTGGTTTTATGTTTACGCTCTCAAAGAGTTACATCTGGTTAACCAAATGTCCATCATTTAGCCTGGGGACCACCTGGAACTTTTTTCAAGGACCACTGGTGGTCCCCAGACTACTGGTTAAAAAACACAGCTGCCTTACACAGTTGGGTTGGTGAGCATTCAGTCTTCTAATCCCACATGAGAAGAAACATATATGGTGCATGTATGTTTGTGATATAGGGCGCGCATACTAAAATAAATTGGTACCTTTCCTATATGATATGTGCATTATATGTACCATATATGTGCATATATGTACCATATATGGTACATATATGCACATATACATATAGGAAAGGTGCCAATTTTTTAGTATGCGAACATATATGTATGTATGTAGCATATATGTACATATATGACCTATATGTACCTATATCTACATACATGCAATGAAAAAAACCTATACATTAATAAAATCCAATAGAAGCCCAAAGTAAAACTTAAACACTTTATTAACAAGTTAGCATGATAATACGCAAAGATGAAACATTTTAAAGTCCATGAAAAGTGGCTTTAAAGTGGCAAATAGAAACAAAACAAATCTAATACATTTAATTAAAAAATCTTACATATTTTAAACAAGTTAGCCTATAATATGAAAAAAATGAAACATTTCAAATTGCACAAAATATTATGGCTTTAAAGTGGCAAACAGAAACAAAACAAATCTAATACATTGTAAAAACCCAATGTGTTGTTTCATTTCATTGTTAGTATTAGTTGATACAACTTGCTACAGTAGTTGTTACAACTCGATATCCTAGTTGATACGATTTGTTTTCATCTATAAAATGAGAAAGACTATCAAGGGCACTGTTTAGTGTATTGTTGCAGATAATCCTAGTGCAACACAACATTGCAGGCTTTGTGGAGAACTTCATAATATGTAGTGGAGGGTCGACATGGGGGGGGGGCTTATAACATCTAAAATATTTTGGGGGGCATGTGTCATTTACTTTTATAGATACAATTGTAACCATTTTTCTCAATATGTTATACTTGTCTGTATGTTTTTTCTAGTCCTACTGCAACACTGTGTGCAGATATTGTACAGTAACACAGAAAGGAGTTCAGACTACACAAGTTTAATTAGGGAATATTCACTCGGAGAGAGGAAATTCATGCAGCACATCTAGAGGCTATCAGGCTAATAACGTGGATAGTCGTCATTATGGTGTAAAATGTGCATGTGTTAATATCGGAAAGCTGTCTCACTTCAACATATATTCACACAAAAGGCTTTAAAAAGTTCAGCTTGGTCAGTGGTACATCGAGTGTGACTCCTCGTCAAATGAGTCTTAAGGGAATTCAGGTACTATAAGCAAGGGCAGGTTGAATACATGTGTGGGTATACTGCCACACCCCAAAACAGTATATGATCAAGTATGTAGTGTTTGAGAAGTGCCAACCTTCTATTTGCTAACCCCAGTATTTGCATTTCAACATTCCCACTTACTTTGCACCAAGTGGTAAATCAGTTTAAGATCCCTCCGGCACCACACGTAAATGATCGGTGCTCGATATATAAGCCCCACGGCGGTCAGAGCCTTTCCTCCGACGGCAGAATGCAGCTCTTGGCATCTTGTTAGCAACGTGGGCAAGGGTGCACTGTAGAGGAGCGTCTCTCCATGGAAACCAAAGACGCCAGTGTAAGAGGTGGACCCCGTCGGCATCGCCTGTTTTCTTAACTATGCCGGTCTTCTGTGGCGACTGCGACGGAGCACGCCCACATCCTCGTTGAGTGTCGAAGTTGTAGAGACGGCGTTCTTAAAGTCCTTAATGACTTGCAGGTGGAGGGGATCTGGTGGAAAGGGCTGACTGCAGAGCGTCGACACAGCATGGCAGCCTACAGAGAAAGAGGCGGAAGTTGTGGGCTTGTAGATTTGCTAATTTCTCAATATAAGCAGGTTTAAATCAGTTGCTCTGCTGTTTGATTTCACTGACACATTAAAGAATCTGCTGCAAAGATTCAAGTATGGCAATCAGAGTTGCAACTAATGATTGTTTTCATAATCAAATCATTGGCCGATTATTTAAAAAGATGAATAGGATTACAACACTTCTCTAACCATCACCTTAAAATATATGTTAGACAGTTCTAACCAACAAAAAATTGTGTGATTAACTGCTGATTAGGCTAATAAACACAGTTATATTAAAGCAACTCATAGTGTATTTAGGCTTATTCTGACTGCATAGATTTGACTAAGGAATAGCTACACATCTCAATCTAAAAAGGTACAGTACTCTTCTGAACTCAAATAGGACCTTTATAAATAAATATTCAAGCTTCATGTTTGGCTCTCAATATAATCAATGTTACAGTATGTGTCAAATGTTCCTTTGCAGTTGCTTCTGTCCATGTGCAGCTATATTCAGGTTGTAAAGGACAATTAATGCTGAAAAACTAAGTGGGAAACACCCATTAATAATCAATCACTATTAGTTGAGAAATAAATTATGAATTCTATTACGATTAATCGCCGCAGCCCTAATGGCAATGTACTGTAATGTTTTTTTTTTGTTTTGTTTGTTTTGTAAAACCTGCCTTATGCAAGGTAGATGACAGTAGAATGAGTCGTAGAAGTGAACAGGGTTCTGCAGTCCAGAGCCTACCGACAAAGAGAAACAGCATAATGTGAGTGTGTAGATCAGCTAATACATGCCCACAATCAAAACAAGTGAGACACCTTAAAGAGGGGTGCCGTGATTTTTGTATTTTTTTCCAATTTTATACATGTTTAAGAAGTGACAGTATGTAAATAGACCTGTTTTCTTAACTATGCCGGTCTTCTGTGCGACTGCGACGGAGCACGCCCACATCCTCGTTGAGTGTCGAAGTCGTAGAGACGCCGTTTCTTAAAGTCCCTAATGACTTGCAGGTGGAGGGATCTGGTGGAATGGGATGACTGCAGAGCGTCGACACAGCATGGCAGCCTACAGAGAAAGAGGCGGAAGTTGTGGGCTTGTAGATTTGCTAATTTCTTATTATAAGCAGTTTAAATCAGTTGCTCTGCTCTGCAGTTTGATTTCACTGACACATTAAAGAATCTGCTGCAAAGATTCAAGTATGGCAATCAGAGTTGCAACTAATGATTGTTTTCATAATGAAATCATTGGCCGATTAGTTAAAAGATGAATAGGATTACAACACTTCTCTAACCATCACCTTAAAATATATTTTAGACAGTTTTAACCAACAAAAAAATGTGTGATTAACTGCTCATTAGGCCAATAACAAACACGTTATATTAAAGCAACTCATGGTGTCTTTAGGCTTATTCTGACGGCATACATTGATTACGGAATATCTACACACCTCAGTCTAAAAAGGTACAGTACTCTTCTGAACTCAAATAGGTCCTTTATAAATAAATATTCAAGATTTATGTTTGGCCCTTAATATAATCAATGTTACAGTACAGTGCCACAGTGTCAATTTTTGCCTTGCAGTTGCTTCTGTCCATGTGCAGCTATAATCAGGTTGTAAGGGACAATTAATGCTGAAAAACTAAGTAGGAAACACCCATTAATAATCAATCACTAAATTAGTTGAGAAATAAATTATTAATTCTATTACAATTAATCGTCACAGCTCTAATAGCAATGTACTGTAATGTTGTTTTGTAAAACCTGCCTTATGCAAGGTAGATGAGTAGTAGAATAAGTAGTAGGACGAGTAGATGGAGGGTGAACAGTGGTCCTCCAGTCTAGGACAGCTCAGAGCCTGCCGACAAAGAGACCGCATAATGTGAGTGTAGATCAGCTACTACATCATACAACCACAACCACACACTGCTGGCCACACCGCTCCAAACCATGCACAGATGTTGACTCAAGCTCTGACTAGTAGCTCAAAATCAGATATCAGACTGGGTTCTGATATCTGATTTTGAGATATCTGATTTTGAGATATCCAGTCTACACCAAAGTGTAGAACAGAAAATGACCACTCTGTTGTGTTGTACTTCTCATGAGACCTCATTATCATTTATCTTTTCAATTAGGTTAACAAAATAAAATGGATAAAGTACTGTATATACTGTATGTATAGTACATGTATAAGGGGTATACATTAGAAATAAAAATACATCAATTTAAGGAAAGAATGGCAGCCACAGTATCCTATATCGTTGCATTGTAACATTCAATTGACTTGAACCATTTAAAGGGGAACTCCACCCATTTTCAACATTCTAATATGTCATTAGCAGGGGTTGACACTAAGGTCTCCGAGGCACTTGCCCATCGGGCAAGTGCAAGTCAGGTTCTACTTGCCCTCAGGTCATGGTCACTTGCCCCCCAAAAATATATTGTAAATTTTGCATTTAAGTTTACTTCCTACTTGGGTGCTTTAAACCAGGGGTTTTCAACACGTGGTCTCTGAGAGGGTTCCAGGTGCTCCCCAGCTAAGTTGGTTAACCAGATGTAACTCTTGAGAACGTAAAAATGAAACCAAATGGACCCTTGCGGGTCCATTTGGTTTCATTTTTACACTCTCAAGAGTTAAAATTCATCATCTTAATTAGCCCAAGTTGCAATGACCACCTTCAAGACAAATTTATCTTGTGTTGTGTTATAATGCACTATGTTGCACGCTTGCCCGATCGGGCAACCAGGTAGCAGTCTTCACTTGCCCCACCATTTTTTTTACTTGCCCCGGGCAAGCGGGCAAGTGTTAGTGTCAAGCCCTGATTAGTATACCCTAGAGGTGCTGGTGGACAATAAAAAGTTCCCCCATTCTGTGTTCCCAAGAATGGGGGTCTGAAGAAAACCATTAACATGCTGAAACATCTTGCAGGGCTTGACACTAACACTTGCCCACTTGCTCGGGGCAAGTAAAAAAAATGGTGGGGCAAGCGAAGACTGCTACGTGGTTGCCCGATCGGGCAAGACCTCTGTGTCTTTCCCTGCTTTCTAGCTATCCACAATTCCAGGCTGGATTTGGGAAACGAAACAGGCAAATTAACATACACATCAAAATTACCTAATCTTCTACATTCTCTAGTTGTGTAGACCTGGCTAATTAAGATAATGAATTGTAACTCTCAAGAGAGTTACATCTGGTTAACCAACGTAACTGGGGACCACCTGGAACCCTCTCAGGGACCACTGGTGGTCCCCGGACCACCTGTTGAAAACCCCTGGTTTTCCAAGTAGGAAGTAAACTTAAATGCAAAATTTACAATATATTTTTGGGGGCAAGTGACCATGACCTGAGGGCAAGTAGAACCTAACTTGCACTTGCCCGATGGGCAAGTGCCTCGGATACCTTAGTGTCAACCCCTGTCTTGATGACATCATCAATATGTACAGTATTTCAACATCATCAAGATGTACAGTATTCACCATGTTAATGGATTCTTTAGACATTTTTTTCTGAGAGCGTACAAATGGAACCAAATGAACCCGTATGCGTACAAATGGAACCAAATGGACCCGTTAGGGTTCATTTGGTAGCATTTGTATGCGCTCAGAAAAATGTTAAATGGGTGGAATTCCCCTTTAAACACAATGGCTTTAGTGCAAACATCATATACAACACTCTTTTCAACCTTTTTGATCCCACGGACCACCATTCATTCAGAATTTGAGCCACGGACCACCACATCTTCTAGTTGTGTAGACTTGGGGCTAATTCAGATGGTGAATATTTTAACTCTTGAGAGCGTAAAAATGAAACCAAATGGACCCGCAAGGGTCCATTTGGTTTCATTTTTACGCTCTCAAGAGTTCATCTGGTTAACCAGCTTAGCTGGGGACCACCTGGATCCCTCTCAGGGACCACTGGTGAATTAAGCCAGGGGTTTTCGACCTTTTTGAAATGAAAACCAAATGGACCTGCAAGGGTCCATTTGGTTTCATTTTTTAAATGAAAACCAAATGGACCTGCAAGGGTCCATTTGGTTTCATTTTTACACTCTCAAGAGTTATGGTACATAAGCTTTCCATCATTTAGCCTGGGGACCACCTGGAACCCTCTCAAGACCCCTGTGTTAGCATATATGCTAGTCGCGATTAGCATCATTCTTTCATTTTACACCATAGAGCAGCAGCACCAACAGCAGCAGCCTGAAGCCTAGTTGGTTTAACTCACGAGGTGTTTCAACACATTATACTCTCTGAACTCTTATCCTTCAAGACCCAGTTGAAATTCTAAGAAGGAACAAGAAAGATTCAGGAAGAGTAACAAAATCAAGAAGACCCCAGTTGTCATTCTAAGAAGGAAAAACACAAGATATAAATATGAAGTAATAAACAAACATACATCGTCTCTTAATCCTTTCGTTGCCGTCACACAGTCACTTCACAACAACAGCAGTTGTGAAGAACCGCTTGCTGTGGTGGTTTGAAATGTCCCGCCCCCCTGGAGCAGTAGAGTGGCCAATGAGAGTGCAGTACAAGGGGACATCCAAAGAGTGTAGGTTAGTGGTTGCTAGGGAGACCATTAGAGCCAATGGTATGGCGCTTGCTTTTTTAGGCAATGGAAATGGATGAAAAAAAAAAAAAAAAAAAAAAAAAAAAACTTTAAAGGGGAATTCCACAGATTTTCAACATTTTACTTCATTAATATACCTTAAGGTTTGTACAATTAAAAGCTCCCCATTCTGTTTTTCCTGGAAATTAAGGCCTTCAATTACATTAACTTTAAAGGGCTATTCCACAAAAAAAAAATCATTTTTGGTCTACTCAGTCTCATTGAACAACCCAGACAGTTTATAAATACTCTTTTCAGTATTTAGGGCTTTAGAGATTTTATTTTATTTTTTGAATGGCTGGAAATGGAAATGGAAAGTTGGATGCCAACGATGAACCTCTGCTCCAAAGTCTACAGAAGGGCCTATTATAGCGCCACCAGGAGGCAGATTTCTTGCAATTATTTGGCAAAAATCTGTGTGTGTGTGTGTGTGTGTGTGTGTGTGTGTGTGTGTGTTGTGTGTGTGTTGTGTGTGTGTGTGTGTGTGTGTGTGTGTGTGTGTCCGTCTGTTACCAGCTAATCTCCCAAACCATTAACCTGATCAATGCCACAATTTGCAGAATTGCAACAGCCTGTTTATAGCGCCACCAGGAGGCTGATTTTAGCCTTTTATTTGTAAAAATCTGTGCGTGTGTCTGTTACCGTTAACCCGATCGATGCCACAATTTGCACACATATTTTCTGGTTACTAACAATGAACCTTTGCCCCAAATTCTCTGTCCCTAACGGACTGTTAGAGCGCCACCCAGGAGGACGATTTTATAAAGATTTGAACACAGCAGGCAATTTACATAAAATCTTTAACGCACTATAATACTAGCCTAGAAAAGATTCACTTTTTTTCAAAATGGCTTGTTATATCGACATTTGCAAAACACATTTTTTGCACAAAATGCCTCAAATCATCAAAATTCTAAATACAACAATAAATGGCACCCTTTAAAACATTGGCTTTTTATAGCGCCACCAGGAGGCCACAATCTGACCTGGCCTGTGGAGACCTGTGTCCAGAAAGGCACTTTTGTAGTTGTACATTGTGCTTGTTGTGCTGAAAACGGGAGGTTGATGGCGATGCGCCGATGTGATATTAATATCCCTGCGACGCCAACGGTAATATTATTATTTATGACAGCTGGTACAATGCAGTGCCAATTCCTAATGTGATCCTGGGCTCTACACACCCTCTGCCAACCTGGCAGCAGACTGGGCTATGCTTCCTTCAAGGAATGAGGAGTCGCGCCGCCTTCTTTTTAGCTGGGGGGAGTTTCCCTGGTTGGACATAGCGCGTGGAAGGAACACGTTATTCCAACCAATTCCTGTCCCCTCCATCAGGCTGGCCAGGGGGAGGCAGTTCAGAGCCCAGGATTACCGGATGTTTTTGTGAGGGTATCTACCCTAGGGGACACGGGAGAAAATGCAAACTCCACACAGGGCCACAAAGGCCCTTAATTTCGCCAACCCCGCCTCGGGTATCGACACTGATGACTCGAGGAGGAGACAGATCCTCCCAGCACCCACAGCAGCGCCCCTAGCAGGATCGAGCCCAGGACCTTCTAGCTGTGAGGCAACAGCACAAACCACTGTGTCAACGTATGATATGTACTTCCGTAGTGGTCCGGTGTATGGGAATAATAATAATAATAATAATAATATTTTTATAATAATATCAGCACTACATATTTAAAGCATGTCAAATCATCAGAGGGAAATTCAACATTGAAAATAGATTTATCTATACCACACGTTAAAACAACGTAGGGAAATTCAATATTGAAAATACAACATACTGTAGGCCTATATACCTGCATGTCAAATCAGTGTAGGCAAATTCAACAATGAACCCTATACTAAATAGATTCAACAATAGTTTTTTCAATTGTTTGAAATAGTAACTGTAATTAAATATTGAATCAAGAAAATAACCAGTCTGACCAAAATCCAACATTGAATCAACGCATTTGGATATGTTCTGTATTGTAGGGCCTATATATGGATATGGTGCCTTAATAAAGGATTGCATTTTAATGGATTGCATTTTTATAGCGCTTTTCCAAGTGCTCAAAGCGCTTTAACAATGGTCCATTCATTCATACATTGGGAAGTAGAGCGGCGAACAGTCGACGCCAGCGTCCCCACTTCCCACATTCACACACCCAATGGTGGCCAGCCATCACACACTGACCAACTCATTGGAGGCAACTTGGGGTTCAGTGTCTTGCCCAAGGACACTTCGACACGTAGACAGGAGGAGCCGGGGATTCGAACCGCCGACCCATGGGTCATTGGACGACCTGCTCTACCTCCTGAGCCGCCCGCCCCCTTATATGTACATACATGACCTATATGAGGGTATAAAGAAGCTATATAGGATCCATATAGGTCCTATATGGCCTATATGTGCACATATATGCACCTGATTTTGACCTATATTGTGAGATGTATGCAGCCTATATGGAGCATATATGTGGTATGTATGCGCATATATGTACCTGATTTTGACCTATATGTGAGATGTATGCAGCCTATATGGAGCATATATGTGGTATGTATGCGCATATATGTACCTGATTTTGACCTATATGTGAAGATGTATGCAGCCTATATGGAGCATATATGTGGTATAATGCACATATATGATCCTTATATGGAGAATATAGGTTTGATATAGTGCCTATATGGAACTTATATGTCTCTTGCATGTGGGTAGTGCCACAGGCTTGGAGTGCAGCTGGAACTCCTTGG
>JBBWWP010000060.1:0-12795 GCA_039105355.1 Benthosema pterotum | reverse complement strand
AACGCGACTGATTAACTTGTATTGATATGAACAGCAAGGGGGCGGGGCTATCGCTCCAGTCCGCTCTCAATTGTTAGCGGATGTTATTTACTCTATGGGTTTCCTTCAGACCTCCATTTCTTGGGAACACAGAATGGGGGAACGTTTTTTATCATCGCCCACCCAGGGCCTCTAAGATACTGTATACTAATGACATATTCGAATGTGAAAATGGGTGGACTTACTTACCATACCTTACCATGCCTTACTATACCTCACTATACCTTACTATACCTTACCTCACTATACCTTACTATACTTTACTATACCTCACTATACCTTACTATACCTCACTATACCTCACTATACCTTACTATACCTTACTATACCTCACTAATACCTTTACTATACCTTACCTCACTATACCTACTATACTTTTACTATACCTCACTATACCTTACTATACCTTACTATACCTCACTATACTCTCACTATACCTTACTATACTTTTAACTTTTAACTTTAACTAAAAAAAAAAAAAAAAAGAAATCTGAAATATCCATTGACTCCTTTGCACGTGTTGGGAACCCCAGGAGTTGCATGGTGCCTCCTTTGGGTGTGTTTATTAGGTCTTAACACTCTGTGCACGTCCCTGCAGCACACATCCACACTGTGTGACTAAGTGCCTCCTGGGCCGCGGGGCCTCGGCTGTACGCAGCAGAGACTGATATGCTGTCCTCTCGCTGTAATGAAAACAGCCGGGCCAGCGGGTGCAACGGCAGAAAGGATGGACCGGTAAAGGCATACGGACGGATGTCTGTGACCTCTAGCTGTGAAGAGACCTGGCGAAGGGATGGAGCTCATCTGCACCATGGTGGACGCTTCGAAAAACAGTAATGGATGGAGCTTTGGATGGCAATATGTTGTTTGGAAGAAGTTAGCATGCAAGGGAAAACGCACCTGTATAACCGGCCATACAGTGGGGGCAGTGTGTTAGTACATACCGGTAGATTGCACAAGTAAAGAGCAGCTTAAGCAACTGACTAGCAGACTAAGGCCGTCTTTACACGGAAACGAGCTTTATTAGAAACGTTATCATTTATAGCCGTTTGTGGGGGTCCATTCAGACGAAGACTAGGAGGAAGTAGAACGGAACTTGTTCTACGCATGTGTGGCCGCCCTATATGGCAGTGCGGTCACACCGTCATGCGCCACCTAGCGACCGGGCATGCACATAACAGCGTTTACAGCCAGATTGCGTCTTCATCTAAAGAGGCTCTTTGCCGTTTTCGACCGCGACCGTCTCTGTGTGAAAGGGGCCTAAAGGGCTTTACAGATGGCGAGTAACAACTCCCGCAAATCTAGTTAATTTTCAACGGGACAAGGTGGTTTGCGCTCCGAAAACGGCGTGTGGAAAAGAGAGCGTGTGACGCCGGGCGTTATTGCGCGATTCTCGCCTGTCAGCACTGAGTCCGTCCGTCCGTCGTCCGTCCGTCTGTCTCTGTCTGTCTATTTCTTTTGCCTGATATCTTTGTCGAAAAACAGTATTTTCAATCGCCCCTGCCTAGGGGAACACATGCAAGGGCCAAACATTTTTTTGTGCTTTGTTTTTGTTTTGTTTGTTCTTTTTCTTTGTTGTTTTTGTGGAAGCACAGTGATCGTTTACGGGAATCTATCGGAAACAAGACAAATATTAAAGCTGTTAAGGAAAAGCTATTAACCCCGGTGAGCCACTGGGGTTAAAAAAAAAAGTTTCAGTTCGAGCTTCAGGAGAAAAGCCTTTCGTCCAATCAGGATGAGAGGGGGCCTTCCTCCGAACAGGATTGAGGGTAGGGTGGGCCTTGATGTGACATCTGTGGCTTTTTCCGAATCACCCAACCCAAATCACTGGCTTTCCCTTTAAACCTTTTTTGGCAGCGAAGGCAGTTTTTGTTAAAATATTCTCGCAAGTTGAACGAGTTTTTTAAATGAAAGCACAACCGGCACGAGCAATCAGCAGCGCCGCAGGCCTAGAGAGAGAGAAATATGTGGGAAGATTACCCAGGGATCAAGAGGCTCCTCTGCCTCACGCGACTGAACAACAAACAACACTCACTCCCCCTTTCGCCCTTCCCATGAGGGACTGTCTGACCCCCTACGGACGACTGCTGCAGCACACACCCCCAGCCCCTTATTTCCCTTCCTCATAGACCCCCAGTGGAAGGCCCTTATGGACCACTGTGACAGAAGAGCTTAAATAATGTTAACATTAGTCCATTTATACCTGGAAACAACAACACATCTCTGTTACCTCTATAATAATATGTCTAAAGATATTTAGCCTAAATAAATAAGCAAACAAACAAATGAATTTGCATTTAGATGATCTCGAAAAAAAAAAAAACACATTTCCAGGGGCCATTTATGTCTGTAATCAGGGCTAAAATATTTTTGGGGCAAAAGTAAACCTATGTTTTTTTTGGACTTGTCATTTACTTTTATAGATACAATTAGGCATTGTAAATAATCTTTCTCAATGTGTTATACTTGTTTTAATAGCGTGTCTGTGTGTGTTGCGCAGGTGCACGCAAAATTCGTGCACCTGCGCAACACACACTTCTTTGCCTTCGTGAACTATGGACCTCTTGCACAATTTGCTGGAGCGGGCGGGGGAACTTCGGTTCACGTTTCGCTCACTTCCGTTTTGAGTCCCCATCCAGTACTGTATTGACTTTACATGGAGCAGAGCCTGGAGTTGCCGAGTCGTTTTCTACAGACATACAATTATTTTTCGCGTCATATTTTTATTTTCACCACTTTGTAACATAACTTACATTAGTATGCTTCATTAATTTACCGTTCGTTTTGATTGGAATTCGGTTATTGTGTGTTTATTTACAAAGCAAAACATGTGGATTCTGCCCCCACCACCACACTGTGTCTACTCTAGGCTGCTGGCTGCTGTGTAACAGGTAAACGTTCATTATTCTATTATAATCTAAATTGTTGTTTACTGCTTGTATCAATGTTGTCTTGGCTTTGTGTGAGTCATTTAATGTACATAATGACAATAACTATTATAATACACAGACGATTATGCCTACTGTTATGTTGATTTAGAGTGCTGGCTTTGTGTAGATCATCGCGTTTTCTTAAGACACCTATACAGACTAGCTTGGTAATACAAAAGACAGTGTTGCCTGCCATTGGCCATTATAACCGTATATCCCACTTGTGATAATGCATTATCATATCCAAGAAGTTACATTAGAGCAGACCAAACGATTTCATGTCGTGGATAACCCAAACCACCCCAGTTTGAATCCAACCAAATGTAGGGTCCATTTGGTTCCAAGCTATATTTAGCTAGGGACCCATTTAGACCAGGGGTTTTCAACAGGTGGTCCGGGGACCACCAGTGGTCCTTGAGAGGGTTCCAGGTGGTCCCCAGCTAAGTTGGTTAACCAGATGTAACTCTTGAGAACGTAAAAATGAAAACCAAATGGACCCTTGCGGGTCCATTTGGTTTCATTTTTACACTCTCAAGAGTTAATAATTAATATTCATCATCTGAATCAGCCATTTTGGAATGTATTGTTTTGTTTCCCAAATCCAGCCTGGAAATGTGGACAAAAGAAAATTAAATATTTAGATTTGGGGGGTTGTGGGGCTAAAATATCCTCATATGGTGCCGTGGCTCAAATCATGAATAAATGGTGGTCCCTGGGATGAAAAAGGTTTGAAAACCCCTGATTTAGACTACTACTATTTACTCAAAGTCTCAAGAGTACCTGCTTCAATAATAATATTGAATAATAATTTGGTTTTGTCCTCAAAGTAGCAGAGTTTGTATTGACTTCTTTTTCATGTTTAGTAAATTTAAAAAAAGTATTTCAGTATTGAGAATAATATGTAATGTACCCATGTATGGTACATACTAGTTACATGTAAACATCTGCGGTACATTCATTTTCAGACCTATCCACACGTTTTGTATAGAAAATTACCAATATTGAGGTGCCAACTCTGCTGCCATGACACTGGACAACAGAACATATCAGTCATTTTACCTCAAAGTTCAAAAGTTTTTTCCACATAGGAACAAAAATAACTTTCTTTTGTTTTCTTTGTCTTTCAGGTTACCATGGTCTCCAGGAGATGTACATCAATACAAATCAATACAAATCCATTCTGCTCTTCATGGTTTTAACTTTTACATGCACTTGAAGTATATGTTGTAATCCATCATGTCAGTCATTTCAATTAAAACACATAGATGTCTGTCAGTGTCAGCTTTATTCAATACACCTGGACAATACAGATACTATCCTCTTGCATCTATAGTTAGCCATGTATTGAGGAAAATAGAATGAATGTTGTATTTTGGGTGGATTTTCTTTGTATAATGTGACTGGAATTGAATACAGAGATGTTCTGAATAATGTAATTATAGTATACACATACAGTAGTTAGGTCAAGTAAAACGTGTGTTGAGTGATCAAATCATAAGTTAAATGCCACCTCATTGTCTTGGTACATAACTGAGATGAACAAGTATGCTACAGTCCACAACAACCTCCCTCAAAAAGGAACAGAGAAGGGAACAGTTTGATGCTGCATTCTCCAAATCGAACGGCTGCTTCTCCTGCTGCTGGAATCCAGATCACCGAATGCTGAATGTAGTCATGTCATCACAATTCCTGAAAGATACAAAATACACCAAAATGATGTATACTGCATTGTATTTTTACTACAGGTACATTGGAAGAACAAATCATTGTACCATCTGTTTGCATTGAAATTAGTCTGTAGTCTACAGCAAATTTAACTCCTATGGTGTATACGTACAGATTTGATTTAAGTATTTGGTTGAAAAAATGTACAGGTATGGGTAGATTTCAAACTAAAGGGTCTCTCAATTTCACTTCCTAAGAACTAACCATTGTGTACACTTCCATCCAACATTGAGTTAGGGGTCCAATCTATAAGTAAATGATAGTTTGGAACCAAATGGACCCTTGTGGTTCTGTAACTCTGAGGGTGTACAAATGGAATTATATAGATTTAGTTGACTTTTTCTCAGAGTTACATTAACATTTAAATGGGTGCTAAATGGTGTCAACTTTTGGAGCTTCTAGGGATATGAATAGGCCTAATGTGTTTTCACAAGTGGGATATTTACGATATAATGGTCAATCTGTTTTGGTAATGTGATGCAAATTTAGGGTCTAAGAAAACGCGATGGTTAATGTCTACACAAAGCCAGCAGCTCTAAATCAACATAACAGAAGGCATAATCGCCTGTGTATTATAATAGTTTATTGTCATTATGTACATTAAATGACTCACCAAAGCCAAGACAACATTGATAAAAGCATTAAATAAACGTTAGATTATAATAGAATAATGCATGTTTACCTGTTACACAGCAGCCAGCAGCCTAGAGTAGACCAGTGTGGTGGTGGGGGCAGAATCCACATGTTTTGCTTTGTAAATAACACACAATAACCGAATTCCAATCAAAACGAACGGTAAATTAATGAAGCATACTAATGTAAGTTATGTTACAAAGTGGTGAAAATAGAAATATATGACGCGAAATAAATAATTGTATGTCTGTAGAAAAACGACTCGGCCAACTCCAGGCTCTGCTCCATGTAAAGTCAATACAGTACTGGATGGGGACTCAAAACGAGAAGGTGAACCGAACGTGAACCGGAAGTTCCCCCCGCCCGCTCCAGCAAATTGTGCAAGAGGTCCATTAAGAGAACATTTTTCAATAGTTTAAATGGCCAGTCTACACGCTCACAATGTGTCAATAGATTGCTACGTTGAACTATTCCAAAAAAGCTTTTCAAAATAGTAAAAAAATGATAAGGGGTTTAGGATAAGGGTTTTACAATGGTAACGAAAATGGAGCCCAAAATATCTAAAATCACATATTACACATGCACATGGAGACCAACGTGTTCTAAATCTAAAATGTCTGAAACCACATAATTCACCCCCAGGAATGTTTTTATTTTAGCAAAAAAAAAAAAAAAAAAAAAAAAAAAGATAAAGTGTCCTCTAATGGGTTTGAAACCGCTACATCCACACACACACACATTATTGTCTCATAATTGCAGCATTTGTGGTATAAAACAATGCGATTGGTATAAATCACGTTGTCTCGTGATTGCAGCGTCCGCGGTGCAAAACAAAGCGATTGGTATAATCATGTTGTCTCATGATTGCAGTGCGATTGGTATAAACCCAAGGACATATTGTGTCGGCATGCCAGGGGCGGATGTGACATGTCCCATTTGGGGGGGCAAAGAACATGTCGAGGGGCAAGAGAAAATGGTAAGGGGCCGGCTTCATCGCCCGTGACGCTTCGCACCACAGGCGATGAAGCCGTTTCCATACCATTTTCGGTTACAGGACTTTTATTAGTCAAGTAAAGCATCAATAATATCTGCTGAAGTTGCAAAAGACACGCAGCATGCATAAAGCTAAAGGTCTGACTCAGAGAGTTTTCTGTTTTCAATGATGAAATGCTGTTGGTTTAGTGGTGCCAAAATTGTAGTTAGTAGCAGTAGTAGTGTTTCAAATCATTTTAAATATAAGCACTTTAATTTGAAATATCTTGGGTTGGTTTGCATGCCATCGTGTTTGGTGGGGCAGACTGGGCATTTAGGGGTCTATCCATGATCTATCCATGACCATGCATAGATCCGCCCCTGCGGCATGCTCCTACGTGACTGAATAAACAGTGACGTGCACCGGCTTTTACGGGATGAGATTTTATGAAATCAGATGCTGCATGTTGTTGTTGCTGATGCAGATTAGCTGTACGCTGTGATAATCACAGTCTGTTTGTTCATTTTTCTGTTTGTATTCATGATAGCAGGATCGGGGCATCTGCATGATGCATAATGTTGTTATTATGTATTGTCGGTGCAGAAGAGAGCATGCTATTTTGATCGTTTGCCTGTTGTACCGACAACATCAACACAGCATGGCGGTTGTGGACAAAATCTTATCCAACGATTACAATTAGCCTGAGAGGCTAAATGGCGTCGATGGCTCCGCGGCCCAAATGCAGAATATGTAGTGATGGGCCTATTTAAAGGATTAAAAAGCACTAGTCACCAGCAGGGTTGGTGCTGCGCTAGGGTTAGGGTTGTTTTAGGTGGTTCTAATCCGATCACGTTCGTTTTTTCTGAGTTTTCCAATGGCACGCTTGCTGTTCAACTACTACCAGTAGGCTACTAGTCTTTGGGGCGGCTGTGGCTCAGGAGGTAGAACAGGTCGTCCAATGACCCGTGGGTCTGCGGTTCAAATCCGGCTCCTCCTGTCTACGTGTCGAAGTGTCCTTGGGTAATTGCCTCCAATGAGTGGTCGGTGTGAGCTGGCCACCACTGGTGTGTGAATGTGGGGGACGCTGGTGTCGTGGAGGACGCTGGTGTCGACTGTTCAACGCTCTACTTCCCAATGTATGAATGAATGGACCATGGTAAAGTGCTTTGAGCACTTGGAAAAGCGCCATAAACGATGCAATCCATTATTAAAACTAACCTCCACATCACAAAAAACTATACCTAAACCTAACCTCAACATCACAAAAAGTATACTTATACCTAACCTCAACATCACAAAAAGTATACCTAAACCTAACCTCAAGATCACAAAAAGTATACTTATACCTAACCTCAACATCACAAAAAGTATACTTATACCTAACCTCAACATCACAAAAAGTATACTTATACGTAACCTCAACATCACAAAAAGTATACTTATACCTAACCTCAACATCACAAAAAGTATACTTATACCTAACCTCAACATCACAAAAACTATACCTAAACCTAACCTCAAGATCACAAAAAGTATGCCTATACCTAACCTCAAGATCACACGAACAATGCCTAAACCTAACTCCAGTGTCACCTCAACCCCTCCCTCCCCCCCCCTCCCCCTACCCCCCCCCAACACCCCCCCAACCCCCCCCCCCCCCCCCCCCCCCCCCCCTTGACGAACATTGACATCGAGGCTCTCTTGGGTTGATCTCCATCAGCAGCATGATGAAGTGTTTAGTGTGTGTGTGTATGTGTGCTCGCACGACTCGCGGCGGCGATCGCCAGACGGATTTCTTCGCGTTCACTCTGAATTGTTTACGCGATTGATTACAGTTCATTTAACCAAATGGCTTTCTGATTTGATTTTGAGTCATGCGGTGTCGGGGCCGCCAGAAATATCTGCGGGTGCGCCGGCACAGCACGTGCACGGCTCCTAGCGCTACGTGTGTTTAACCCTTTGTGCACTGAGTGCGTTTTGTTTGTGTTCTAAGCATTATGCTATACTTTAGCTATGAAAAATATCAGATATCAGATCTAATATTTTTTGAAAAATTGTGAAAAATGATGCACAAATCTAAGAATATATTCTATTTGAAACCTGATTGTAGTTTCTGACTGTAGTTTCTGACACTAGATTCTAGTTTTTGACTAGTTTTCTAGTTTCTGTTTCAGGACAGATTCTAGTTTTTACTGAAAATTTTGTTCCTGCATGCGTCAGTGATGCTAAATATTTCGCGCCAAGGACCCAGAATTATCTATATTTGGGTGCGGTGGGACCCCCATCTAAAATGTTTTGTTCAGGCATCCCCCAGAAGCAACGATTTTAGTTCAAAATATTTTCTTCCAAAATAATAAATTCAAAGATTTGCATAACATTTTCACATTTTTTTTCAAAATGTGAAAATGAGCTACAAGCTCATTATCAGGGCTTGTAGCTCTGCTTTTTTTTTCAATAGTTTAAGTGTAACGTAATGCGTTGAACACCAAAACGCGCTCAGTATACACAAAGGGTTAAAGGAAATGGCCCTATACCGTAGCCATTAAAACGCGTGATTGATCGATGGGGGCTCTCCCTGGATGCGACCCGTAAGTGGTCCATCCTGTTGCCTCCGTGTATCAGGCATATAGGAGCGCACGTGTGTGCACGTGTGAGTGCGTGCGTGTACGCGAGAAGGAGAGAGTTGAGAGAGGTCGAGCGCTGATTACTTGGCTGGTTTGCTCAACAGAAATGAAAGCACTTTCTCTGGTATATTTATGTCCTTCTCCACTGCGAGCCCGTACGCAGAGGCTGTATAATTCCTTCATGCGAGGCAGAGCTCCTCCATACACAACCGAGAGATGAGGAGAGAGACGCACAAAGAAAACGTGACAACACATTGGAGCCGCTGGCTACACAAGACGAGACTAAAACCGGTTACAGACACTCTGGGCAAAAGAGCCTTTTGTGTACGTATAATGCCTATTAAGTTCGCCATAGTCTATAATCGGGAGAGTTTTTGCATGCCGGTGAAAAGCTTTTTTTTCCCGTGTCTCTCTCTCTCTCAGCTGAACATAATAACACGGCTACACACGCAGCCTGTTTGCCCTCCTTCATGCGTGTGTGTGTTATGCTACTGTGTGTGTGTGTGTGTCCTTTTCGTGGGTATTGTGAGGAGGGGTGGTTGGAGAAGGGTTGCCCCAGGCACTGCCTGTTCCGGTGCACCATCTGGTACGATTGGATTTTGGCGTCCGTTGTATCTGTGTCCTCCTAGCATCTCTCTCTCTCTTCTCTCTCTCTCTCTCTCTCTCTCTCTCTCTTCTCTCTCTCTCTCTCTGTGTTGTTCTTTCGATCCTTTAATGTCAGGTGTTATTGCGATGGAACAGTGTCACCGTGTCTCGTACCTTCTCTGATGTTCCCACGTTGTCCCCGGCCTGCCCTTTAAAGGGATAATAACATGAGATTCAACTTTTAATTATTTTTGTGGTACCGTGTGTGTTTTTATCCCCACAAATTGTTTTAAAGAGAGGGATGCCGTGATTTTTTTTTTTTTTTTCAATTTTGTACATGTTTAAGAGGTGACAGTATGTAAATAGTCCCCTTGGTGTCTTTTTTTATGTGCAATGATGTCTCCCTTGTATTTAGGGTTTCTTCCTGGGGGCTGAACCTTTCCAGTCAAACGTGCCAATACAAAAAAAAAATATATATATTGACATCACCTGTTCAGCTCCTCCCCTAACCCCTCCCCCTTTATCATGCACTAAAGCTGTGCATGGGCGTGGCTTTAGTCAGGTGGATCTCCACCCATCACCACCCACCAGGCAAACCAGGCATACTTAATGAACTGACAGTTTACACTGTACACTTTTTGGAAAAAAAATCTTACTTTTCATATAACATTAATACCTGATGATCATGCTCAGCAGTTTCCCAGGGCAGTTTTGTCTTTGGCACGCAACACGCATCCATTCACTTCCTGGTTTGTGCCCTACAAATGTTTATAAATTCTAAGTCTGTGCCTCCTCCTTGCGGATTGATCATAAAGCCAAAGTGCTCTCCGAATGTATGACTTCATCTTGCATCTTGTTTTTAGAATATTAACACTTTCGCTATGTCAGTAGCACTACTTTAATATATTTAACGTTTTTTGTCTCCCTCATCTACCTGTTTAGCGCTCTAGTGTCTTGATTCTGATAAATAAATAAATAAATAAATAAATAAATAAATAATAAAAAATAATAAATAAAATAAATAAATAAATAAATAATATAAAAATCAAATAAATAAATAAATAAATAAATAAATAAATAAATAAAATAAATATAATAATAATAGCAACTTCCCCGGCACCATAAGGAACAATGGCGTTTCACCCTGCCCTTTGATGATACGGCATGTTGGCCGTGGCCTCATGGCGCTGTCTGCCCTGTCTCAGAGTTGGTCAGGGCAGATGCTCTTCCTAAAAGGCCTCTGCCCTGACCTCTTCGCCCGTTGACCCTTGAAAAGCGAACATGGCCAATTTTCCCCGTCCTTTCACGACTCGCTAGTTTTAGCACGCTGGGCCCCGAACAGGCGTCATCCAGTGGTGTGTGTGTGTGTAGAGTGAGAGTGTGTGTGTGTGTGTGTGTGTGTGTTGTGTGTGTGTTGTGTGTGTGTGTGTTGTGTGTGTGTGTGTGTTGTGTGTGTGGTGTGTGTGTGTGTGTGTGCATACAGATTTCTATAGCAAGTAAAGAACACAATCAAAAAGACAAAAACAATTTATATTAATGCTTCATATCATTTTTTTAAAAAGTGGTTTGAAACTAGAACGGTGACCAGAAGAGGCTTTTTGTGCTTTTTAGAATTACTTATTAATGATGGAGTGTGGTAGGTTTGATATTTTTTCCAATTGTGTTAATTGAAGTACTGCCAAGAGGTGGCAGTACTTCATTAGACCTCTGGGTTTTATGTGCAGTGACGTCTTCCCTTTGTATTATTGATTAATTGAATTAATAAAAGTCCTGGAACTGAAAAATGCGGATGAAGCCGCACCCATACCTTTTTCTCTTGCCCCTCCAACATGTTCTCTTGCCCCACCAAATGGGACATGTTACATCCGCCCTGGCCCACAGGGAATTAAACTGTGACCTTTACAGTAGCATTACGCTACGTCCATATATCTACTGTGTGAAAAGTAAACAGGCCTACTTTAGCAACGGTATAATGCTTTTCTCTTTAATATTCTGTTCATCCAGTGTGTTTTCTGTCCAACTGGCTGCATGGACAGAGTGTCAGGCAGTCTGTCCATGAATGATAATCCATGTAGCCCACAGCAGCATGCGTGTTTACAACCAACCAAACCAGCGCGGCCGCCATTGATTTGGTTAACATTCCATTGATGTCACATCATAAAAGCGCTTTTTTTCCTGTTCCTCGTATCGACTGTAACTCCCCTGGGCTCCTGCCTGGGTGCGGAGAATTTACGACGCCTGTATATAGGCTAATTTAAAAGACTGGCACTGATATTTGTATCTTGTGTGATTATATGGAGTCTGTGAAGTCAAACCAGCATTGGCGCCTTTTTTATACGGTTTGTGTTTCCACAAAAAAGAAAGGCATATGTGTCGACTACCATTTTACACTGACATAAACTAAACGGAAACCAAATGAAAACTGAGTATATGATGACAAAAACTATAACTATTGACGATTTCGTCAACAAATGAAAAATAAACCCGCCCACATAAGTGTTTGCGGGTGCAACTCACACGTTTAGCAGGGTCACTCATTCCAAGTCATTTTACACTTGGGATGCATGCTGAAAATAGCTTATTTACCAGCACATGCGTGGTCGGCTATTTTCAGCTAGTGTAAAACAGTCATTACGACAGCAACAAGGCTGTTAACCCATTGTAGATTCACGGTAGATTCTAGTTCACGGTAGATTCTAGTTCCTTCTCCAGTAGACTGTAGTTTTCTGAAGTTTAGATTCAGTTTCTGACACTACATTCTTAGTTCTGCACACTAGATTTCTAGTTCCTGACACTAGATTCTAGTTTCTGACACTAGATAGTCCATGACACTAAATTCTAGTTTGTGACACTAAATTCTAGTCCCAGGCGGAGATTCTATTTTTTTCTGGAAAAATCTCTTTCTATGTCAGTGATGCTTAAAACTATTTTATAGGAAGGACCCCCAGAAAATATCATTATTTAGCTGCAGAACTCATCTAAAAGCATGTTGTTCTAGGTGATCCCCAGAAGCAAAGATTTTGAGTTGAAAATGTTTGCTTCCGAAATAATGTATTCAAAGATTTGCACCACATTTTTCACAATCTTTCAAAAATATCAGATACTACATAGCAACAAAGCTCATATCGCGCCACTCGGTGGCGCGATATGAGCTTGTAGATCTGCTATTTTTTCAACAGCTAAAACACCAAAACGCGTTGAGTACACAAGGATTAATGATACTTCTTTTACCAAACGTACCAACGCCTCACTGCAGCGGGCGGACGCGGCGTACTGTACCAGCTAG
>JBBWWP010000059.1:0-12756 GCA_039105355.1 Benthosema pterotum | reverse complement strand
ACACTGCTGCGGTTTATACAGCTAGCTAAGCGGAAACTTGATGCGATAGTTCAGTTGGTGATAGAAGCATGACATTTGGCACAGATGATCTTCATATGACCCTAAACAATAATCAACCTCGGGCCACGCAGAATTCCAAGATGGCGGCCCCCAAATCCAAGATGTCTGCCAGAAATGTGTTTTTTCCTTCATAACTTGAAATGCATTCATTTTACGCCCCATAGATGTATTGAACGTTAATACAAAGTTGGCCATTACGGACAATTTGGTACCAAGTATGTGTCTATATCTCCTACGGTTCTTGAGATACAGCATATAGGTACTTTCACAGCTTGAGGAGAGCCAAATGAGAGAGAATTTGTAACATTGATTTTTAAGTCAATCAAATGGTGATACAGGCATGAAAATTGGTACACACACTCTGCAAACCCCACTATTTCTAAAAGTACTGCATGCCCTGCAAAATTCCAAGATGCAGCCTCCAAAATCCACAGATGTCTGTCCAAAAATGTGGTTTTTCCTTCATAACTCGAAATACGGAGATCTTAAGCCCCATAGATGTATTGAACGTTAATATAAAGTTGGGCATTACGGACATTTTGATACGGTTCTTGAGTTACAACATATCCGTATTCATGAGGCACCAAAAGTGTAACATTTTGGCACATTTCACTATTTAACTCAATGATCCCTTAATCACTTTCAGGAATCATTTTCAGGAAATGGACCTACATGTATCTGCTATCATAAACCACTTCAAGTTTCTCAATTGATGAAACGGGTCAGGAGTTATTAAACCGATCGTAAAGGGCTGTTTCAGTGCTAAATTTGCTGCGTATAGTTAGCGAACATAAGCCACCCAGAAATGTCTGTCTGTGCATCTGCCTTCACAATAAGTGTATATCTGAAGCGGACGCACCAAGTGCAGCATGTGTCCTAGTATAATGTGGTATAATATGCTAATAGGCGTAATAGTGTAATTTATGCAATAGTGTAATAGGGCTAATAGTGTAATATATGCAATAGCGGTATACTGTAATAGGGTAATATATGTAATAGTGTCATAGTGTAACATGTGTAATAGTGCATTAGGGTAATATGTGTAATAGTGTAATAGGGCAATGTGTAATAGTGTCATAGTGTAACATGTGTAATAGTGTAATAGTGTCATAGTGTAACATGTGTAATAGTGTAATAGGGTAATATATGTAGTAGTGTCATAGTGTAACATGTGTAATAGTGTAATATGATAATATGTGTAATAGGCTAATGTGTGTAATAGTGTCATAGTGTAATATGTGTAATAGTGTAATTGGATAATATGTGTAATAGTGTTCATAGGGTAATATGTGTAATAGTGTCATAGTGTAACACGTGTAATAGTGTAATAGGGCACTATGCGTAATAGTGTCATGGGTGTAACATGTGTAATAGTGTAATAGGGTAATATGTGTAATAGTGTCTTAATGTAACATGTGTAATAGTGTAATAGGGTAATATATGTAATAGTACCATAGTGTAACATGTGTAATAGGGTTAATGGGTTAATATGTGTAATAGTGTAATATATGTGCATTAAGGTAAGAGTGTGGTATACAAAATAGCTTGTATAGTGTAATTGCCCTATTACACTATTGCACATATATTATACTATTACACATATTAACCCATTTACCCTATTACACATAATACACTATGAACTATTAACATATTTACCCTATTACGCTATTACACATCTTACACTATGACACTATTTCACATATTACCCTACCCTATTACACATGTTACACTATGACACTATTACACATATCATCCTATTACACCCTATTACACTATTACACATGTTGCACTATGACACTATTACACATGTTACACTATGACACTATTACACATGTTACCTATGACACTATTACACATATTACTCTATGACACTAGTACACATATTACCCTATTATACTATTACACATGTTACACCATGAAATTATTACACATGTTACATTATGACACTATTACACATGTTACCCTATTACACATGTTACACTATGACACTATTACAATATTACCCTATTACACATCTTACTCTATGACACTATTACACACATTACCCTATTACACTATTACACATGTTTACACTATGACACTATCACATGTATTACCATATTACAGTATACCTCTATTGCATATATTACACTATTAATCCTATTACACTATTGCATATATCACACTATTACGCCTATTAGCATACTATACCATTATACTAGACACATGCTACGCTTGCGTCCGCTTCACATATACCCTTATTGTGAAGGGGCAGATGCACAGACAGACATTTCTGGGTGGCTTATGTTCGCTAACTATACGCAGCAAATGTAGCACTGAAACAGCCCTTTACGATTGGTTTAATAACTCCCTACCCGTTTCATCAATTGGGAAACTTAAAGTGGTTTATGATAGCAGATACATGTAGGTCCATTTCCTGAAAATGATTCCTGAAAGTGATTAAGGGATTTTGAGTTAAATAGTGAAATGTGCCAAAATGTTACACTTTTGGTTCCTCATGAATACGGATATGTTGTAACTCAAGAACCGTAGTACATAGAGACATGTACTTGGTATCAAAATGTCCGTAATGCCCAACTTTATATTAACGTTCAATACATCTATGGGACTTAAGATCTTCGTATTTCGAGTTATGAAGGAAAAACCACATTTTTGGACAGACATCTTGGATTTTGGGGGCTGCCATCTTGGAATTTGGAAAGGCATGCAGTACTTTTAGAAATAGTGGGGTTTGCAGAGTGTGTGTACCAATTTTCATGTCTGTATGACCATTTGATTGACTTAAGAATCAATGTTACAAATGTCTTGCTCTCCTCAATCTGTGAAAGTACCTACATGCTGTATCTCAAGAACCGTAGGAGATACAGACACGTACTTGGTACCAAATCGTCCGTAATGGCAACTTTGTATTAACGTTCAATACATCTATGGGGTGTAAATCAATGCATTTCAAGTTATGAAGGAAAAAACCACATTTCTGGGCAGACATCTTGGATTTTGGGGCCGCCATCTTGCGGCCCAAGGTGGCCCGAGGTTGATTATTGTTTAGGGTCATATGAAGATCATCTGTGCCAAATTTCATGCTTCTATCACCAACTGAACTATCATGCATTGAAAACACCATTTTTCCGCCTAGCTAAGCTGGGTAACCCAGGTGAAGCCATGCTCTCAATTAACAGAGAGGAGAGTGAGTGAGGAGCACAGTCACTCAGTCACAACAGGGCAATAGTGTGCCCTTATCAACCCAAATGTAATGCCTCAACTCAGCTATAATCCCAAATGCTCGCTGACAGGTTCCACTTCATTTATACAGGATATAGCACATTATACAATGCAAGGTTAACAAAATGTGCTGTACTTGTGTAAAAACATGTCGCCGAAAAAGACAAGGCACAGCTGAGTCACAGTGAAACAAAACATATACAGACCGGGGAATGCATTCCATAATGTGGGCCGAGCTACAGTATGGCCAGTGCTTAATTTGTAACTTGGGAGGTGCCAGCTAGGCGCCCTCCACACACACACAAACACAAACATAGGACCTACAGACAGAAGCAAGTCACCACAGTGATTTTTGACAAACAAATTTAAAATATATGCCTTGTCTTTTAGACATTTTGTATATACAGGTCTTTGCTACAGTAGGTATGAGGCTACTAATATCAATGCAGGGTTTATTTTTTGTTTTTCCAAGCGCGTTTCCCCAGAGTAGTCAGGTAAGAGAGTGGCGACACTCTCCAATTGACTCCAATTCTACAGATGCTCCATTATGGCTTGTGTGCCTCTGGCTGGCTGCTGCATTGTGCAAGCCATGGTGTTAGGCACACCCCGCCCCATTCTCTAAAGAGGACTCTCGTTAGAAGTCCATAGTCTGGGACGGCTCAGCCAATAGGGTGGTGTTGCCTGTTGGTATGAAATGCGATGGAGCTGAGTGACACTAGTGCGTCCTGTAGGGTATCCTATAGCAACGACCGAGATGAACAAGGCTGGATCGCCACTCATATCTCCCAGATCGGCCTTGCCATGCCGGAACGCTGTTCCGGCACATTCCGGCACAAATTAAGCCCTGAGTACGGCAGAATAAAGCCTCGGTCCCCTCTGTTCTTCTGTTCAAGCGGGGTCTTCATTTTGACCTCGACTAGATGAGATGTCCTCGCTTCCATTATGCTTCTGCCCATGAGGTGTTGGCCTCAGTTACACGCTAAACTTGAGCTGTCCGGAGGAGCTTGAATTTATCTTTTAGGACCTTTTCCAATAATGGGATATACGCACAGGGGCGGATATAACATTTTCCAATTGGGGGGGGGCAGGTGAAAATGGCATGAGGGCGGCTTCATACCATTTTCATTTAAATGTTTTAGTTTTGTGACCCACAAGATTTATATCTTAGGACTTAAAGTATATTAGGCAAGTCTTACTTACTTAGACTTAGTTCCTCCCGTTCCTATTGGAACGCTGGGCGACGAGGCTCCTCCATTTGCTCCGGTCCCTGGCGACCCTTCTTGCTCCATGCCAGCTGACACCCATCTCTCTAAGGTCCTCCTTGGCTGTCTGTCTCCACGTCTTCTTCGGCTTCCCTCTCTTCCTCTTTCCACCTTCTGGCATCCAATCCACCGCCACGCTTGCCGGTCTCTCTCTCGGCAGTCGGAGTACGTGACCAGTCATTCTCCTTCTCCTTTCCGAGACGATGTCTGACAGTGCAGCTACTCCTGCCCTCCTCATCAGCTCCTCGTTGGTGATGTGGTCTCTCCATGAGATCTTTAATATGGACCTGAGACACATTAGACAAGTAAGCATCAATTAATATCAGTTGGTGAAGTTACAACAGCATGCATAAAGCTAAAGGTCTGACTGAATTTGGGAGGGCACTGTAAATAAATTTCACGATTCACGAAGGGAGGACAACTATCTGAGGGAGGGTTAAACTCCCAAACGGTGGAGGTCAGTAATACGCCTGGCGGCGTCACACACGCCGGAAATACAAAAGAAGAAGAAGAAAAAGGTCTGACTCACAGAGTTTTCTGTTTTGAATGATGAAATGCTGTTGGTTTAGTGGTGCCACAACTGTAGTTAGTTAGTAGCAGTAGTAAAAGTGTTTCAAATCATTTTAAATATAAGCACTTTCATTTGAAATATCTGTGAAATTTGGGTTGTTTTGCATGCCATCGTGTTTGGTGGGGCAGTCAGGGCATTTAGGGGGGCACCCCCCCACATGCCCATGCCTAGATCGCCCCTGAATACGCAGACGGTTATACAGAACCTCGGCTGCAGCTGGAGATTTAATTAGTTTTCTCTGCTAGAACCATTGATTATCGTTCATCGTGATATTTAAAAAAAAAATGTCACAGAGCCTTTGGGAGCAAAAAAAAGAGGAAATTAATTTTGTCTTTAACCCATTGTGTCCTGTCTAGATTTCTAGTTTCTGAATAACATAATATTCAAAAATTTGCACCACGTTTTCACGATTTTTCAAAAATAGCAGAGATACAGAGCTCATAGCGCACCCTCGGGGGCGCGCTATGAGCTTGTAGATCTGCTATTTTTCAATAGTTAAAACATAATGCTTAGAACACCAAAATGCGTTCAGCACACTAAGGGTTAATGTCTGTCCTATATCTAATATATAAGTAGACATTTCAGATTATGCTCTGTTTGAACATGTACTTATGTAACACCAGGGATTCGAACTCAGGACAGAGGCTGTAGCCAATGCTGTACGTGTAAACCATGGCCTAGATTTTCAACACCGCTAAACCCCTTATCCCTTAACTTCTTTGCCTTTTTAAACTATATTAAAACATTTTATAGTTAAAATGGCTAATCTACAAGCTCACAGTGTGTTAATAGATTGGCATGTTGAACTACTCCAAAAGCTTTTTCAAAATAGTAAAAAAAAAGTTAGGCATAAGAAGTTTAGCGTGTGACGGAGCCCCATGTCTGTACTTTTTTTCCCATTCCACTATTATATAAACATGGCATTAATATTAAGCATCTCCTGCTTAATTTAGAGTAACACGCAATCTACATTTCATTCTTTTAAATGCTTTACATTATTCAACATATGCCACCGATTCATTTACATTAGCTAAATGGGGCATTGTGAATGAGATGCAAATTTTATAATTATTTTCGTCCTGCGTCCTTCACTTGTTGGCCTACTATTAACAAATGACATGTATTTTATGTAAATATTATCTTACACAAACTTCTAGTCATTTTAAGCATTTAGCCAATGCTCTCAATCCAGAGTGACTTACAGTAGGCAAGAACACATTTACTTCAGTTTCGGTTCGACATCACATACACACAACACAGAACACACACCTTCCTTTAAAAAACATGGAGGACTAAACAACTAAAAAGTTTAAATGGTTAAAATGCTTCTGTCTATATGTCGAAGACTCCTGGGTAATAAGACACTTAAAGGGGATTCCAGCCATTTTCAAAATTTTCCTGCTGGGTGGAGTTCCCCTTTAAATTAGTGTACTGAACGCGTTTTGGTGTTCTAAGCATATTATGTTTTTAACTATTGAAAAATAGCAGATCTACAAGCTCATAAGCGCGCCACCGAGTGGCGCGCTATGAGCTTGTATCTCTGCTATTTTTGAAAAATCGTGAAAACGTGGTGCGAATCTTAGTTTGAATATTATGTTACTCAGAAACTAGAAATCTAGACAGGACACAATGGGTTAAGCCCAAATTGCTCCTGATGAGCTGGTTGTGCCTTGCATGGTTTCTGCTGCAATTGGTGAGTGAATGTAGCGCAGCATGTAAAGCATTTGGCATGAAGGCGCAATATAAATGCACCATTTACCATTTATTTTAACTCGACTGGTGGGACCAAAACAAACACGTGTGATAACGCAAACACGTGGGAGAGGGGGGACTTAAAGAAAGCGACTTAGAGGTTGTAATGTTTTTCGCTTTTTTAAAGCCATCGAGCCTGTGGAAAGAAGTTTACCTTTTAAAGCATTGAAGGCCTCAGGCTGGCTCAATAATTGCCCTCTTAAATCAATCAGTTCCGACTTGAAGACAGAGGTGACAAAAAAAAATGGTACGTTCCTTAAAGCCCCAGTGAAATGAAAAATACCTTTTTTTCCACATGTTTACACCACATGGCAAAAAAATGGGAAGATTAGTCACTTTTGTGGATATCAAAAGCAGTGCTGGTCCCGTTACTTTAAAAAAGTAATTAGTTATAGTTACTCACTACTTCTTCCAAAAAGTAACTGAGTTAGTTACCCAGTTACTCTAAAATAAAATAAAGTAATTAATTACCAAGAAAGTAACTATTTTGTTACTTTAGTTTGTTTTTGTTTTTGTTTGTTGTTGACTTTAAGACTCAGACTCAGTTATATCTCAGATTCAAATTATGGATAATAACAATACAACTACCCTTTTAATCATGTATTAGCAATAACAAATGAATAGGCCTATGCCTTGTTATTTTTTACAGGGAAAAACAGTTACCCTATGGGCCTATGCTATATCGCATGGAGCAAGGAAGAGGGGGGGGAGGGGCCAGGATTTGGCTGTGTTAACTTGCGACAGGGAAACAGAAAAAAAAGTTTAGTTCACAGTGATGCATTTGATCTTTGCATGAGGATTTAATTGGAAGTTCCTAGCTACAGCCATGGAGAATTCGCTTAGGACTTGTCACTTTTTCTGAGGAAATTACTTTTAAAAGCCATGCACGATTGGAGAGGAGAGTAGGACATTACGACATCAGGTAGTTGGCAGAGCTACTGTGTGGTGTGTGTGTGTGTGTTGTGTGGGTGTGTGTGTGTGTGTGTGTGTGTGTGTGTGTGTGTGTGTGTGTGTGTGTGTGTGAGGCAGCATTTTTAGCTCGCAATCACAGCACAGCGGTCTCCAGCAGATTCATAATGAGCCAATAGAGGGGAATGTATGTGTAATGTGTAATGTAATGTGGAGCTAGATTTCGTTTTTTAAACAAATGTGTTTACGAACAGTGTTTGTACACACTAAAGTTGCCTCTATTACCTTTAAACTCAATCATGCGTAAAGTTAAAATGTGTGTTATATAGGTGGTGAAATGATTGCCTTGCGTTGGTCCCCATCTATCTGTCACTGCACCATTAAGGGGAACTCCACCCATTTTCAACATTTTAATATGTCATTAATATACCTTAGAGATGTTGTGTGGACATGATAAAAAAGTTCCCCCAATTCCGTATTTTCCTAAAAATGGAGTTCTGAAAAAAAAAAAAAATCATTAACATGGTGAAAATATATCTGATGACATCATCAAGATGTATTTCATCATGTTAATGATATATTTCTATCAGACGCCTTTTTCCTGAGAAGGTACAAATGGAACCAAATGGACCCTAGACGGGTCCATTTGGGTCACTTTGTATCCTCTCAGGAAATGTTGAAAATGGGTGGAATTCCCCTTTAATGATGTCCCTATATGCTGTGGATGAACATTCAGCGAAACTATAGCAGATATACAAACTGACAATGCACTAGGTTGTGACAATACACTTGGTTGGTTGTAAAGGGAAATACTAGCAGACCTAATACATGGCCGTAATTGGGGGACACTGTTCAACTTCCGTTGAATAGAGAATGAGATTGTAGTGGTTGATTAACATTGCATTAATATCCGACATTACAGTACGTGTCACTGTCACTGATTCATTTAAATTGTCTATGACTATGAACATGCAGCTTTCACAGAATGTTCCTTCCAACCATGTACTGTACCTCCACTCCACTATGACCTACTTTAATCTAATATCATGTAATACAGTGGTTTTCAACCAGTGGTCCGGGGACCACCAGTGGTCCTTGAGAGGGTTCCGCGTGGTCCCCTGCAGGCTAAATGATGAAAAGTTGGCTAACCAGATGTAACTCTTTGAGAGCGTAAACATGAAACCAAATGGACCCTTGCGGGTCCATTTGGTTTCATGTTTACGCTCTCAAGAGTTAAAATATTCATCATGTGAATTAGCCCCAAGTCTACACAACTAGAGAATGTAGAAGATTAATGGCCATTTTGGTCTGTATGTTTGCCTGTTTCGGTTTCTAATCCAGCTTTGTGTCTGTGGGGTGAAAATGTCCCCAAATGGTGGTCCGTGGCTTAAATGCTGAATAAAAAGTGGGCCCTGGTATCAAAGAGGTTGAAAACCACTGATGTAAGATGTTGAACGGCAGTCGGTCGCCGCTGTAGACTTTCTATAGCCTCACACCTAGAAATGCCAACACCTGGCTCTGGCTGGCTTAGCGGGTGCGGGCATCATGGCAGTTAATCCAGAATGACAGTGTCTTCCGGGTTCGAGTCCTGATCTGTTATTTAGTTCTGCCTTGGGCGTGTTTTGAAACCAGAAATAGGAGCTTATTCCGAGCTGTCGGCATGTCACCAACACCCCACTGTCTGGAAGCCATACGGAGAGCTTTGGAAAACGGATCAAATTGACCATAAAAAAACATTTATAGCCTACGGACAAAATATTTAGCAGCAGGGGGTGCAAACATGATTGACGGTTCGATTTCATTGTACTCGAGTACCAAAATATAAAAGTGCGGACAAAGTATAAAAAGCTTACCAGTAAGATGCACAGCACACATACATACATACTATACATACTGTATACACATATACATAAACTCACATATACATCCATATTTGAGCATCCCAAGTATGGAAAAGTAATTAGAAAGGTCTGCACACTGGATGATGCTCCAAAAAAACGTAAAAGAGGTTCATTGATTTCAGATTCTTATTAAACGATATAGTCTCTGAGGAAGCAGTTAGTTGAATCAAGATGTGAATTTAAGGAAGTCCTGAGTCCTGACTGATACTACTGAAGGAATGATGAAATAGATCTAAGAGATAGAGGAAGATTATTCCAATGAAATGGGGCTTTGTAGCAAAAAGACTCCAGTCCGACCACATTAAAGATTTTTGTCATTTTAAGGACATTGTATTGTACTGTACTGTAGATATATAAGTGGTCCCTTGACACCACAGGTGCAGGTTTGGAGCCCCGGCACCGCTGCTTGTTTTAACGGCTGGAGACGTAAAAAAAAGAAAAGACACAACACACCAAAGCGCAACAGGCTGGAGGAGAAGGAAGGAAGGAAGGAAGGAAATCAATGATAGAGGCAATGCTATAAATAGAATAGGAAATAAACATAAAAGCTGCAGAAATTATTATTATAATTGAGGCAGGTAGGAAGTAGAGAGGGAAAACAAAGGGCAAAATAAACAACAATGGACGTGAGGAGAACGGGAGAGGAGAGGCAAGGTGCTGGTAACGATTTATGAGTAGTGGTGGTGGTCGCGGTGCTCAGAACGGTGCTCACCGAAATTCCAAACTCTGAATGAGCCTTTAGGGCAGGGGTGCCCAACCTTTTTTGACCCAAGATCTACTTTTCAGCAGCCAACCCTTCCGGGATCTACCAATCCAATATTAACATTTCAAACCACACACATCATTGCCAGGCTGCAGTAACTTCACAACAACACAACACTACTTTGTTTTACCACTTTACTTTATGTCCATATAAGCATAAAGTACAACAGACTACAACATAAGTACAAAAGACATGGACAAACACTGCCATTGCAAATGCATCACACAGACAAAAATCGCTCTTTTTTCTTTTCCACCCCATTTTTTTTCTTTCCCCCCCACATCTCCTGAGATCTACTTGTGATCAGGCCGAGATCTACCGGTAGATCCCGATCTACTGGTTGGGCTCCCCTGCTTTAGGGCCTTTAGTAGACTTTAGTAGATTGTGATCTACCAGTAGATCACACAGGCCATGCAGGTAGATCACACGACAGTCCCCTAAAATGTATAGATCTGTAACTCTTGAGAGCGTTAAAATGAAACCAAATGGACCCTTACGGGTCCATTTGGTTTCATTTTACACTCTCAAGAGTTAAATTATATTTAAACACTGAATTATGTAATTTTCAAGAGTCCACACAATTAGACAATGCAGAATAACCGTTATTTTGACCAACGTTTTGCCAGTTCTCTTTCCAATTGTGGACAAAAACGTGAAAGTTATTAGCTTTGGGTAAAAGAGACTAAATTCAACATCACAAACTGTCAACTCAAACCTCAAATACTGTTTTCAAACATCAGTAGTAGCATATACAAAAAGACATTCAATTCTCCCCCTCTATTTTTCATTATAAGTGCATTATTCTTTAACACTATAACAGTAAGTAACACCATCACCATTAGGTCAAAGTCAAACTTTCTTGGGGGCCTTGAAATGGATTTTTTTACGTGTAGATCTTGTTGAGCGAGTCATTTTGAAAGTAGCTCTCAAGTCAAAAAAGTGTGGGCACCCCTGCTTTAGGGGTTCAGTGTCTTGCTCAAGGACACTTCAACATCAGCTTACCTCTCAGTGCTGTACCCAGTGGACCGCAGAAGAGATCCTGCATCATCTCTATTCTCTCTCTCTCAGCTCTGTTAAAAACAGGACAGCACAGACATAACAGGTTGACAGGGACATCAATCATTCAAATTCAAAATACATTCAGTAGAAGTATAGCAGGTAGACACCAAGCTAAAAGCATGCTGTTTTGTGCCACTAGTGACAAAAGTATAGGATGAACAAAAAGTAGAGCAGAAGATTTATATATGTTTAAAAAAAGAGTTAAAATACGAGTTCTGCCATATGGAAAAAATTATATGGAAACTTTTGAAAGTGGCACCTTTCATACAAGCCACTTTATAATAAAATACTATGGATATTATATCTGCTTTGTATGTCATATAAAATTATAAACAAAATACTATGGAAATATATCCATATGGATACTATGTATTTTTGTATGTCATATACGTTGAAATTCTTATACATTACAACATTAGATATGTTTTATATATGTTTCACTTTGTAATAAAAATACTATGGATCTTATGTTAACTTCATTCTCACAGATGAGGATTATATGAAAACTTGAAAGGGACCACTTTCAAGAGTTTGCATATCAAGTTTTTTTTCCATATGGGTTAGCAGCTAAAGAAGAAATTTCTATAGAATAAGTTTCTGCCCAACGGGAAGAATCGGCTTTCCTCTTCATGTCCCACATAGAATTACTGCTTTCAAGATTGGATTCAGCCAAGTGTGTGCGTGTGAGATCCCTTCCATCCCTCTCCTACTTTAGCTGAGATCCTCTCTAGCTCAGGGGCGGATCTAGGCATGGGCATGGGGGGGCAATGCCCCCCTAAATGCCCGGTCTGCCCCACCAAACACGATGGCATGCAAAACAACCCAATATATTTTCAAATTAAAGTGCTTATATTTAAAATGTTGTGAAACACTACTACTGCTACTAACTTCAGATGTGGCACCACTAAACCATCAGCATTTCATCATTGAAAACAGAAAACACTCTTAGTCAGACCTTTAGCTTTATGCATGCTGCATGTCTGTTGCAACTTCAACAACAACTGATGTTATTATTGATGCTTTTACTTGACTTCAACGACTTCATCGCCCCCCATACCATACCATTTTCTCCTGCCCCCCCAATTAGAAAATGTTATATCCGCCCCTGCTCTAGCTGTGCTCGCTGTGCTCTTGCCAGAGGTGCTACAGTGGCCCTTCATTATATGCTTGTCATCTCAGTGCTGTGGGGGAAGCAGCCAGAAGCCCCCTATGAGCTCACAGTGAGCTGCCTGGTTGCCATGAATCGGTGAAGTCTTT